>WEKX01026974.1:23296-45376 GCA_013390025.1 Pitta sordida | reverse complement strand
GAGAGAGGCAGAGGCAGCCGCGGACTGCCCGGGCAGGGCGGTGCGGAGTCGCCTTTAAACAGGATTACGGTAGTGTAGTTAAAGGCAGTGGTGTCATGCACGTCTGTTCCCTTCGAGGTTACTCTAGTCATTAAATAGAAAAAGAAATTGCTTATTGAGCATGAGCGTCTCGTACCTGAACCAACTCTTTCTGGCAAGAGCCTTTCTTGGTGGGTCATACGAAAAGGACAGAACGAAGAGAGGATGTTTTCATGGCCTCTTAACCCCAGGCAGAGCATAAGAGGATTTGATTTTGTTTTTGCTGCATCAGCTGTCCCATGTTTACTCTTTCTGGCAGGTACATAAATGAGAGCACCTAGAGGAGAATATGGTTTTGTGATGAGGCTTCTGTGGCAGGTCGTTGTTGCTCTTTGCTGTTCACACAGCAACACACTGAGAAAGTATAGCTAAAGGGTTTGATCAAGTGAAACAAATTATACACTAAAAATTTAGAAGGAAAGGAATGCTCCTTGAGCTTATCCAAATTGACTTTTTTTTTTTCCTAGAAACTGTGAAAACATAAACTTACTTTTAAAACTGCATGTATGCTCTCAAAGGTACTTATTTACTTCAGTGACTTCCCAGTGTGGAGAAATTAAAGTAATATTTAGGAAAGCAGTTTTCAGACAGCATATTTGCCTTCTGATATGGCACAGTTAGTATGTGCAGGCTTAAAATCTATTTTAGTAAAGAACAGAACTTAAAACTTCATGTAGGTAAGATCCAGTAGCCATAAAGTCAGCAGAGAGAGAAACACAGTTTCTTTCACATACCCGTTTTTCTATGTTATGGTAATTTTTAAAAGATAATCTGAGACTTAAGAGGGATGTGGAAGCATTTGCTATGCTGCTGCTGACAAGTACTCAGATGCTTGCATCTGAAGTAATTCTGCTTCTTTTCATGTAACCATGTTGGGATAACAGAGCTACAGTAAGTGAACACATACAGTGCCGTGCACTGCTGTTGTCTCCTATCTTCTGAGTAGTGTAACCGTGTTGATTTAGTGTTGTGCTCAGACTTAAATGCATACCTGCTTTTCAGCAGAAGCACTGAATTCTGATGCCCCCTGCACTGGGGCACATGCACAGTCCTTGCTTGTGTGGAGCCAGCCCTGGTGCCTTAGTAATGCTGTTGCTGTAGGCTATAGGGTTCTTCCTTCCCTCTTGGGATGAGCTACAGGTGTCTGTGTGTGTGATCTGTAGTATAATTTATTAGTTATTTACATCTGTGTGTAGAGGTCTAATATGACTGCTTTATCTTCTGGCTTCTTGAATGTAGATTGAATCACCATATATCAGGAACTAGGGTCCACAATTCTTTTAATTGTCACCAGTGAAAGATTTTAAGGTACAGAAGGAAGAATAGATTTTGATATATGTTGCTCCATGCTTCCAGAGGTGAGGAGTATATTTTAGAATTTGGGGGGTTTTGTGTGTGTCTGTTTCTTTTGGTTTGTTTTGTTTGTGTGCTTTTGTTTGTTTTTCCCCCAGGAAAAACTACCCCCTGCCAAGTTGCTACACTGTGTAGGAACTTTTGATACTTATATTAGTTATCTTTTCATCAGATTACTGACACACACATTGAAAACTTTCCTTAGTTTCTGCAAGGTAATGAAGCATTCAGTTCCTAAAGTCATACATATAGCAGATGGCAGAAATTTAGGAGTTTTATGGAAAGCAACATTGACAAGTTGCTGTCCATTGTATCAGGATTTGGGCTTTTACTGTACATGTATTAAATATCTGCTGATACTCCTTTCTCTGATAATTTGCTTTTGTACTATGTGACATTGAGCTGCTGAATATTTTGGATTTTGAGAGGCTCTTAATGTCCTACTTCTTTACTAGCTTCAGTGGAAAAGGCAGTGGTGTCTTGCAAATGCTGGGGTTTTCCTGGAATCTGTGGTAGACGATGAATTTTTACTGTAAGATTTTCAAATTCTTTTGTGTTGAGTACTGACATTGGAGACAAAGGGGTTTTCAGTTTCTCTGTTGCCATAGATGCCGCAATTATGTCATCTGCTGCTGTTCTGGGATGTCTTGGAGAATGAAATAATTTTTAAAGGAAAATTATTAGGTTGTTTCTGAGACCTTTCTATCCTTCTGTCCCCTTTGTGATGGGAACACAACAGTTCACATGAGCAGCATTCCCAAGAATACCTGTGACTTTTTCCTTTGGGGACAGCATAGCTCTAGGTGTGCCTGCCTATGACTGCGGATAGAGCTGAGTAGGAACTGGAAATTTCCCTCTGTGGGACTTGTTGCTCTCAGAGGGATGAATTCAATAGAAATCATGTCTGGTTTTCTTTGTGTCTTGGGTATGGTAGGTCTGAGAAGTTTTACCACTGCAGGTACAGCAGCCAAATATGCATTTTAGAGTTGGAATGTTTTTTCTCTCCCTCATTCTTGGATCCCAGTAGCAATTACTCTGGGATGTTTTAAGTGTGGGGTCTGTATGGGTGTTGTGAGGAGCTGTTTGTGTTACAGTCTCATTCATGAGGGCAGCAGTGCAGTATTAGGAGATGGTTAATGGCTGTCTGGACAAGTCTTTCTATTGGGATTTGGCTTATGTGGACTTTCTCCAAACGAAAAGCTTCATAATGTAGTTTGCCTCAGGCTTTAAGCGGTCAACTCAGGTCTTTGTGCTTTGCCAGCAATACTAAATGTCTCCTGCTTGGATTTGTATGTAGCAATGCTTCCCAAAAAGATCTTTCTTGTGTAGTAATCGCTCCAGTGTTTCAAAATCATAGAACTACTAGGTAGTCACTTTGTTCCCTTTTTCCTAATCTGCCATCCCGAAATGTATTCCTGTCTTGCTGAGGTCATCATTTGTCATCCACAGGTCTGCAGCTCTGATTCTTACACGTAGTTTGTACAGCCTTGGCTTCTTCAGGTTCTAAACACGACTTAAAGCTTCAGCTCGAAGTTCCCAAGCAGATAACATCTGCTGTGCCTGGGCCCGATGATATCCCTCTGATGTGTGCATAGTTCTGATCCACAGCACTGAACCTATGGGGCTTTAGGCAGAGTGATTCTCAGGAGCACTTTCTTCTTTACCCTGTCCTTGATTTCTGCAGCTTCTCTTTCCTATCTGTGTTTGCTGATTGATGACTTCCTATGTTGTTCACTCTACAGCAAAGTCTTCTGCCCTGTTAAATAAGCATGATCCAGTATTAATTTTGTGTGTTCTTTATTATAACAAAGGTTTGGGTAGAAGTATGGCCTGGACAGGCAAAGGGATGTGGAGCCTGGGGGTACAAATGTGTCAAGCAGGAATGGGGCTGGTGTGAGGCATGGCTCAGCTGCCCCCTCCAAAATGCTGAATGATGGAAAAAAAAACACCAAACCATTTAAGGATAACTGCTCAAAGTGGAATTTGTCTGTGTGTGGCTAAAGTTTAAAAACTAATGAAATGCAGGGGATTAGCAGCAGTGGATGTGGGAATCATCTGTATTTTAGAACCATGTCAGTACAAACAGTGTCAAATCCTCTTTATGCATATGGCTTGTTTTTTGCAGTTAATTGAGAACTTTAATCCTGATTTTTTTTTTTAAGTCTTCAGCATGTTTTTAAAGATTGCCATAGAGTTTCCTGATTAAGAGTAATTGCAGTTTTCCAACAGATTTCTGTCAGGTGGGAAGTGTAACAAGAGTAGATCTTTCTCAGGGGGTTACCAATATGTGAAGTCTGCAGGCTTTTGATCATTATGAACACCTTTATAAGTGTAACTTCTTGTGTGTGTAGGGTACTGGACTGAAGGGTAGAAGAAGTTATTCTCTCAGACTTGCAGCTTGCAGGCTGGACTGACTATTTGGATAACAAGAGTAATAATTGGTATAAAACTTGCATTTTAAATACACATAGGTACGTAATTGAACATAATTTCTAAGTTAATTGACCAATAAGAAAATAAAATCTCTGGAGTAATCCAGAGGTGAATGTAATGTTGAATATACATTTAATAATGAATTTTAAAAAAAGGTCATTAATATATATTTTCATAATGAAGTAAAAAAAATCAATGTATTGTTGAAGTGTACTGTTCTTATCTGTAGTGTACTATAGTCATAGTATAATGCTGTATATACTTGTCTGTAGTATACCATATTCATTGATATTCATCTAAAGTATAGATTTATAAATATTCTATATAAGTGCAACAATAAGGAACAAAAAAAATCACTGATATATTTCAACAGTGAAAGAGTCAGGAATAAAGGACTTAAAATTAATTCCGAGTGCATAGTGGCCTGTTGCCAAGGCTATTTAGGAACAGATGTGGCTGAAATAGATACCAGTAGTCTGTTTGGGATCTCTAAAGTAAGACATCTGTCAGTCTATCGGTCAGTCAGGAATAATGGAAATGGAAACAGTCTGTTACAAAATGTGAATTACTGAAGTTCCATGTCGACCAAATTCAAAGCTTTTGATTCTACTTTTGACATGTAGAGAACATAATTTCTCTAAGTGACTTATCTGTTGTCCAAACAGGAAAACTGTTTTTAAGGAAGAGACACAAAAATAAATAGTATGAAATGTATCTGAACGTGAGGTATTCAGGTGTCACATTAATATATGGGTTTTAGTTGTAAACTGCAGGAAGGAAGCATGCAGTTTTAAACAATCCCATGGCGTCTGAACTCATAAGCCATTCAAATGTCTTTCCATGAAATCCATAAAATTAATGTCTATTAGATAAATGCTGTATGAAACTGCAAAATAATTTATTAATTTACAACTTGTTGTGGAAAATGAAAACTGTGTATGGCAATGGAATATACTAATTAAAGTACTCTTAAAATTTGCTTTTTATTTCAGAGGAATTTTAAGCATAATGCCTCAACTCTGTGTCTTTTCTCCTTTATCAGAAGAGCAGTTCATGATTTGTGTTTGTGGAAGAACTTACGTTGTTTCATGCCTTCTGGGTTTTCTTGTATTTCACACATCTATACACCTCTCTGCTTATGTTAAAGGGATTAACATACCCTGGTTTTCTAATAGGGGTTTTCCTATGCGCTTCAATTCTCTACCTCAAAAAGACCACATATTTTAATCTGTGTTCCAGAGAAAAATGTTCTGTGCTAGGTTTTACAAATTGTATTTGTGTGTGTTTGTGCTCACATACATGTTAAGCACTGCATGTGTTAGCAAGCTGGATTCTGATGCTACATGAATTGAAAATAACAGGGTTTATTTAACTTCCACAAAAAGTAACCATTCTTGATGGACTTTTCTTTTAAATGCAAAGCTTTCTGTTGATAATGTAGTCTGTGTTATCTTAAAGCTGTTGGAGGCCATAAATCAGCAAGTTTTAGACTTGGATAAGGATGGTGGGGCTTAGTTTTGTGGTTGATGGTTTGGGGATTTTTTTTTCTCATGTTGCACTGGGTAATAATTTGGTCTTGGCATGTACTGGTATTATAGGTAAGGCAGTGTTCTCCGTTATTCCTCACCTCTGCCTGCCTGGGGAGCAAGGACGGTGGCTGGCTGGATACTTATCACCTTGTGCATCATCAGGCAGTTGGCACACCAGTAACAAGCCAGACGTAGCTGTGGCTGGTTTTTGGCTGCTGAGCAGGCTCATGGAAGGAAGATAGGTGGGACTCAAGGGGCAATCAAGAACACTGTGATGAGGGTGAGCTGATATATTAAGGAAGTGTAAGGGTTTTGGTGCAGTGCCATATGGATGTGTGAGGAATTTGTGAGTTCTGTGGAGAGGGATATGAATGAACAGAGGGGACACTGAATCTATTGCTGGGCAGATAGGATGACATGCCGGGTGATGCTGTAGCATGAGAGGTGTGTGATACAGGGTAGAGGAGTCTCTGGAGAGGCAGAGGAGACGTAGGAAGGTAAAGAGAGGTAGGATGAAAATTCATTTAAAGAAAAGTTACTGAAGTTCTGTAATTTTCCTGTTCATAGGATAATTGACAACTCTTGACTGTGCTTTCCATGCAAAGGTGTGTGAGTCCGTTGATGGTCTTGCTTATGGAGCACTATGGAGAGAATCCACAAGTGTATATTCAAAAATGGTTGACATGGTAACCAATCGTTGATGTTCATGCTAGTGATACTTTCATGTCCATGATAGTGCTATAAGACCAAGTCCTTTTCTCAGTGTGATTTGATGTTCTTTTTAAATCATTAAAAAGATTATATAGTCAAATCCCTTATCTAAACATAAATCTCATTACTCAGTTTCGTAATTGTCCTGTTTTTTGGCCCTTGAGAAACACTATTATTTTTAGCCCCTCTTTCAGATTCAGATGGTGTGTTCTTTCCCTGGTTGTCAATTTTTATTCCTCTTTTATGCACTTTTATGTCTTTTCTGTTGCATCAAATACTGCCAACTTATCTGGACTGTCAAGTGCAATTTATTGGACGCTGTGTGATTTTTTTTTTTTTTTAATTTTTTTTTTTCAGACAATCCCTTACATTTGGAAGCAGTGCTCTGAAAACATCCACAAACCTATGTAATTCCTGAAATATTTTCATTTTTTGGCAATGTCTACAGGAAACTAATACAAAATCTGATTAATAGCTTGGTCACTCCAAGTGTGATACTGCTGCCTGTTTTCTTTCACTATGGCTGTTTGTCCTTTAGACTGTGTGTAGGATGAGATTCTGTAGCACCTTGTGTGAGATACTTGTGAGGATCATGGTTCCTAGTCGTGTCTTGTGCAATGGATCATCAATACGTATAAGCTTGCTTCCATGGTTGTAACTGTTCATGCTAATAAAAGGATATCATATTCTGATTTCTATTTTGTTATTTTGTTCTCCTGGCAAAAGATATGCCAGATTAAGGCAATTCTATCTTTATTTTACAGTTACAAAATAGAAATAAAGAAAGTCTGCCATCTGCTCTTGTTGGAGTCAATATAAACAAAACTTAGATAAACTATTCTCCTTTCTTTGTAAATATCTTGTTAACTATACATGTTACAAAAGCAGCAGGTAAATAATAGATGCTGTTGCAATTATGCAAAAACTAAACAAGTAGGTATTGAATAGAAGAAATTTCTTTTTGTTTGGTGTTTCATTTAGGTCTATCCAACTATATTAGGCACTGCCTTTAGAAGGAAGTGTTTACTTCAAAACATGCACTACTCTAAAAATATTTTTATCCTACTAAGACAATTTATGAAATAGCTTGAGTGACTGAAAATCTGAGAACATGAGTAGTCTCTGTGCCTTCGCATTAATGGGTTGTGGAACTAATGTTTTCAAAGAAATCAGTGGTCTTGGTTTTTATGACTTATGTTGTAACAGTATGTGCAGACAAAAAACCATAATGTGTTGAGTATCTGATACATGTATTACCATATTGCCATAAGGAACTGCTATTATGTTAGACACCAACTGATTTCGTGATAGTGTTGGATTTCTCTCACATATGCTTATGTTTTTGTACAGATGATCCTTTAGGAACATCTGCTAGTTTTGTGGTGGTATCTGCTGTTTCCTTTCAAAATTTGACCTTTTTGTCATTTAGTGCTGTGACTGCTATAGAACTGTGCTTTACTAGGGTGCTTTTCTAAGCTGATTCCTGTCTCATAGCCATTAACTGTCAATTTTTTAAGTTAATTGTGTTTCACCGTTTTCTGATGTACTGCAGAGTTGAGTGCAACTCTGAAGTTGTTAAATTAACCTTTAAAAATACCACTTAAGAATATTTTTATTTTAACTGTTGACTTGAAATAGGTGATTAGAATGTCCTCCTAACTGTTTAGGTGGTTTCAAAAATACTTGTGTCTGCAGACTAAGGGTGTGTGTGTTATTTCTCAAACTATTTCTCTAAGGAAGAAGTTTTGGAATTCTTATGTTGCCAGGTTAACCCTTCCCCTTTTATTTGAAGAGCAGATAACTCTTTGAACAGTGGAACCAGGCGTTACAAAAAAAATTGAAATTCTAGGCCTAAATGGTTTTGTGAGCCTTGATGTCTGGTAGCCTTACTATGAGGGATTTGATTAAAGACAATTCTACTTCTTTTGTTTAAGATCTAGTGAAACTTCCTCCTTCCATGGCTTATAGGAGTATGTAAACCACTGACAAGTGACAAGTTACTGTTCAGTAACTTGGTTTAACTCAGTTCTCTAATCTAGCGTGTAGCTATATGTTGCAAGTTAAAAGAAATCACAGAATCACAGAATATTATGAGTTGGAAGGGACCCACAAGGATCATCTAGTCCAACTCACCACCTAAATGGCCAGTTCATTAACAGAATTCAGTGCTGAACTCTGAATTTCATGGCTTTTACCTATTTAAGTGGTGTCAGATGGTAGTTAGATGCTTTTCAGTACAGAATAGTTGCTGTAGTTGTTGGCTTATTTGAACTGTGACAATATATCTAGTCTGTCAGTCCATACACTCAAGTGAATATAGGAAAGTATGCTTTGTGAGGCTCTGAAAATGCAAAGCAACAGATGTTATGTACTGCACAATTGTATGTATCCTGGAAACAGATCTTTACACAGTGCAGACAGACTTGGAAAAACAAAATTTGACATAGAAATGATTAAGTTAAGGACAACAGCAATAAATACTTCTGACTAAGTATAATGCTGTTTTGCAGGTACTGTTCTGAGTTTGAGTAATTAAATGTTCATTGTTATATTACGTCCCCCCCTTTGACAGAAGTTTAAAAATTATCTTGTATTTATATTTTTGTGTTGTTTTAGTACAGTACAGTAAAAATAGAATATGTATTCTCACTTAAAATAATGTATGAAAATTAGTTTAAAAAAAGCGTGTGTAATTCTAATGAGTGAAATTCATGTAAATAAATGGCTAACAATAGATAGAAAAAAATCAAGATAACTTGCTGGCTTTCTGTGTGAAAATAGCACATCTTTGCATGGCCGATCTGTTGACTGTTCTGAAGATGAATCAAAATGAGGTTGCTGCTGTCCAAGTCCTCTCCCTGCTATACTGTTTGTTGCATAGCCTTTTGGAGACTTGTCAAACAGCTCTGTCAAGACAGATACTGAAACATTTCACACTTGGAGGGGTTTGCGTTTCCCAAAGGCCTGCTCTGTCACATCTACATAATTTAACTTGGAGTGAGGTGATTAGCTAGGGATCAAAATTATCATGGTGCCAGTGACTAGTACACTAATAGATGGCTATAGATGGTGTAACTCATGTCAATTTCAAACTTTGAACAGATTTGTGGTTTCATTCAGTAAATTGTGCAGCTAACACATTCCAGGGTAAACTTAAGTGTATTGTTATATTACCATGAGTAGGAGAAGAATGTATATAGATGTCTATTTTTAACTTTATCTTGTTTTATAAAAGGAAAAAGAATGCTTCTGAGTATTTAATGTGAAATGTAATATTTCTTGATGACTCGACAGTAACACACTCATTAATTTAGGCTAATGGTAACTAGAGTTGATTTGGAAAACAATGCTTAGCAGAAAAAAAGAGTACCTGATAAATGCTTTTTTCTTTCTTTAACTGTAGTACAAACAAAAATTAAATAAGAAAGTTTCCGCCCCGCTCACACTCCAATTTACATTTGTTGAGGAGTTAATTATTTAAAATACGATGGAAACAAGCAGGTGGTGTTTTTGAAATGTTGTCCCTAAGTCTCACTTGTTTTATGGAAACCTTTTGAGGCAGGTACACACAAATCAGTACTGAACCTACAATGTTATTTATATATAATTCAGAGACAGAGCGGGTTTGACTAGGCAATGGAACTGTGAGTCCAAGAGTTGGAATAATTAAGTATATTGTAGTGTATTGATATCCTATTGGAATGCTATCAGCTTGGAATAAAGACCCAGAGCTGTAGCTATACCATTCCTAATGTGTATGACCATAGGTTTATCATGTGGAAAATGTCATCTGTCACTTAAACAGTTGTTAGGGTTATTATGCTAAGGATAATTAGAACATACGTACCGTCTAAAACAGATGCTTTTATGCTCTATAAACCTGCAGTTATTTAACCACATCTTGAATACTCTGTGCAATTCTGGTGTTCTCAGCAAAGATGATGTGGAACTGGAGAAGGTTCAGAGGGTGACAATGGTTAGAGGTACTGAATGACTCCTACATGAGTGATGGACTAGTTTGGCACTTTTTGGTCTAAAAGGAAGGTAGTTGACATGAGGCCTGGACAACTTGGATGGTGATGGCTTTCTCTTTTCCAATGTAAGAAATACAGTGCATCTAATAAGTCTAAGAAGAATCAGCCTTAAAACAAAAAGAATAGGTAAGAGAACTGCAAAACTTACCAACAATAATTGTTAATGCTAAAAGATTTTGTGGGTTCAGCCGGAGATGGAAGGCCTTGTTTCAGTGCTGTTAAATTTATAGAAACCACAGTCAGTTCAGGGTGTCCCAAATGAAAACAGGTGGGGGAAAGGAAAAGTACTAGTGGAAAACAGAATAAATGCTTCCTTTATTTCTTCTCTTCTCTTAGCATCTGCTTGTGGCTGTGGCTTGATATAAGATACTGGGACAGATGGACATGTGCTCTGGCCTGGTTTTGCTGGCCTTACGTACCAGGAATTAGTTAAATTATATTTAAATGATGTTGTGAGTAAAAGTACACACATCACTAGTCTGTGATTCCACCTCTGTTTGCAATACTAGGAAAGATTTTATGATGGAATTTGAACTTCAGTTTGCCTAACCTTCCATTTACAAGGTACTTATTTTTGTTGGTGGAATAATAATGTTTAAAGAATGTATGTTCTTTGCCTGAGAAAATATCAAGAGGTTAATTTTATTAAATGGTGTTAAGAATTATGATAATGTAGCAGACTGTACAGGAAACATGAATTTCTTAGCCATGATTCCCTTGAAAATATTGTTCATATGAGTGTTTATAATTACAGTCTTGGGTTATTTATTTTTTTTTAATTTGTTGTGGAGAAGTGAAGTTATTCCCAAGACATAGCTAAGCTTGTATAGGATAAGAGTCTGAAACCATTGCAAACTGTTTAATTTGATCAACCTGAAAATGAGGAAAAAGTATAGCTTCAGTATGCTTAGCTGGCGTTTTCCCATTAATATCTTTGAGAAGATTTCTGATGTTCATGAAAGACAACGCTCAATGTAAAGCATCAATTTCCATTTGCTATGTCAATGGCTTGACGTTGTGTGCCAAGGTATCAATAATAATTATTTCTTGCACATAGGGGGTGATAACTGGACTCACTTTAAGGCTAAGTCAGAGCTTATTGTGTCATTTGTAATATGCAGCTGGATATGCATAGAAACTACTTATAAATGGGCAAAACAGGTTTAATATTGTGATAAAGGAAAATTAACATATGATAGTAACTATAACACACGGTATGTGCAAATGCATATTGCAGAGTTTAAGATGCATCTCTTAAGTACTTTGAATGAGAGCTTTGAACGTGAATTGTTCTCTGATCCTGCAACCATATGCAGGATCTCTATTATGTGAGTAAAGTTCCTAGGATCTGCAGGTAAGATATTTACTTCCACCTCATAGGGGTTACCCCTGTACACATGTCCATTTGGTGTAAATGCTAGCATTGAAGAGTTTGGGGGGAGCAAAAGTTTGTATGTATTATGGGAGGTTTGAAGTGCATCTTTGTCATCTGACATGTTTATCCAACAGTGAAAACTCATCAGGAACCGATTTGTCTGGGTTTTTTGGTTTTATATGTTATTCAGTAGTCTTTCTGTTTGACTTTAGGTAGTACTAGGATTAGGAATAGACGTGTAAATGTGCTGTGTAGGTGCAGTCACCATTCTGGACTTAAGAGGAGTTGATGTGGGATGTCAAAGAACTTGCTTAAAAAAGGTAAGAGACTGCTTGTATGAGTTACTGGTTCATGCCAGGATGCAAAGTGCACATTGTGGAACATTATGGGGTGGGGTTTTTGATGAATGGCTCTGTTTTAAAGCAGTTGATATGCGTGTCAGAAAATAAGTAGGTTTCTGTATATAACTTGGTATACTGATGTAGCTGAACGTAAAAGTGAAAATTATTCCTGTGCTGATGGTTTATTTTGAATTTCATGGTACTTAATGTTGACATTTTATTCATAAAGTATTTTATGAATTCTGCATGTTCACTAAAATGCATTAACTTATTTGACTTTATGGACTAGTTATTTCACAAACCAAAATGGAGATCTCTCAATTTTTGAGAATCCCATGAAAATTTCAAATAATGTTTTAAATGACTCATTGCCATTTATTCATATAATTTCTGAACTGTATAACAAAAAATATTTTAAAAACTCAAATTAGTGGCTTTACCTGATAATTTTGAGTGTATTTTCAATTTTGATTTTTGAAATACATCACATGATCTATAATATTTTTATAGACTTATCTGATATTCCCTAGAATTATTTTTTTTTTGCTGAAAAACATTTTGTAGACCTGTTGATACATTTTATCAGTGTCTGATGTGGGTGGATTGAAATTAGCTTAAAGGTATTTATTACTTATAATTTTAATTTGATATAAGTGTATTGTGGTGTGTATTCAACAGTTCCGCTGCTAAATGAAGCGAGTGTATCCTTAGGTTGCTGCACAGATCCATGGGCACAGGTGGAGATCTTGGTAGTGTGCACCATGCAGGGAAACACATGGCACTACACAACATGGGGCAAAGAGCACGCAGTTTGAATTAGAAATCATTTTATGGATACCTTGTAAATTTGTGCTTGTTCATATAGGGGTTGTAATTTCTAAAAAGGGTGCGCGTGTTTTGTATTGAGCATTTGTGATACAGACAGCACTCTAATGTAGTTGTCCTTACTATGTGGAAAGAGGCAGTATTGTATGAGCTTTTTTTATGTCAATATTTTAATAATTTATCTTTATAACTGCTTTTGTCTATATTTATAATAACATTGGCACCCTGTGTACAGAAGATACAATCAGTGTTGAAAGGAAACTTGCATCCATCTGGAAGCAATAAACTTTTCTAAAAGACTGCACAGTGTTACTTAATCCTGTGATTTCTTACTGTGAGTGAAATTAAGGTTTGGTTCAGTTGTGTCACATCATATTGGTATCAAATCTTTTGTAAGAGGTTTGTCATAGTGTTAAGCTACAAACAAAATTTTAAAATTGATGGAAGTCTGAGAATGTGATTTCCTCAGTCACAGGATAATGCCTAAATTGGAGTCATTCTTATATTAGAAAAATAATTGTAATACCAGAAAGCTTCTGGTCTATTGTATTTTGTAAATTTTCTCTTTATATGAAGGACTAATTTGTATACTGCACAATTGACTAAGAGTACCTTAAATGTGGTGTTGTGTTCTAAGTAATTTTTGTATTGTACATTAATCATGTAATGCAAATTATATTTTTAATATGACAAGATATTTTACCAAATTAGAGAAATACTAAGTTGCCCTAAGAAGAAGGGGAAAAATTGTAAAGAAAACGTAACAAAATTCTTGGGATTTTTTTTTTTTTTTGCTTTTCTTATAAGTTTGTTACAAGTGTGGTGTATGTGAACAGAACAGTATTCATTCACCCCTGCAGGCAAAGTGGTGTAGCCTACATTCTTCCCTGTTCTGAGGTGGCAATTGAGCTGTAGAGTGTTGGGGTGAGGAAAGGGTTTTATGCTTGCCAGAGGATTCTGGTGGTGCTATTGCCCTTGGGCTAGTATGGAAGGTGCAGATACAATGATACTAAGAATGGCTTAGTTTTCTTCATAGAACTGAAAAAAAAATAGAGGAGAGCTCAATGAGGATAAAGCCAAACATGTTGAAGTCATTGATGAGCTTATTTAGCAGCTGATAGCTGTGCTTCAATACCTAAAGCATGACTTGGCAGTATGCATGAATTACCAATATTATACAGAAGGAAATTTTCCTGTGTTTAGAATGAGCTGTTTGTTCTTTTTTTTTCCTGAAGAAAATATTTCCTGAAAATCTTTTCCAGAAAGGACCAAAATTCAGATATTTGAGACATATTGAGTTCGCTGAAAGTGAGAGACTGATATTTAGCAGTATGGATAATTTCTAAGTCTGTATTTGAGGCTGAAGCAGATCTAGTACCAATAAGAGTCCAAGTAAAAGGAATTGTTAACTTGTATTTAGTCAAACTCACTAATGTCACATGGGTCTAAGAGGTTGTTTCCCCACTTCCCCTTATTTTCTGAAATTACGGAAGTAACTGTCGTGATTATAACATAAAAGGATAGGTACAAAGCAGTGTGTATGTGTGAGGTGTTTTCAACAGAATGTAAAATTAGCTCATGTTTGCTCTTTGGGGATTCTTAAGTATCTCTCAGCTCTACTAGCCCATTCTATTTCATCATGTAAGCCATTAGATCCCAGTCTTCTGTTTATTTCAGAAATGTCTCTTTAAATGAATTCCATTTTATGATGGTTGTGTAGTCGGTCTGTGTAATACCAGTCATTTAATCTGATGCTTATGTTTGCAGAGGTTTTACGAAATGATGGAAAGCAGTGATACTTTTTACCCTGTTGTTACTCCAAAGTTTCTTACATAACTGCTTCCACTTATTAAATGAAAAGCCACAAATTTTCAGGCACCAAATAAAAGGTTTGGTACTTTTCAGATGATATTATGAAATGAGGCAATATGTGGGCCATATGTGGGTCATATTCATAACATGAAATGTAGAGCTTTCTATAGAAAATTTAGTTTCAGTGACCTCTTTCTTGCTGTAGTGTTAATGAGCAAATTTAGGTATGTATTAAAAAGCAAAGTCTTTGCTTCATGCATCCTCTCAAGTGCTTCAGTCTGGAATCACTTGCTGTCTGACTTGCTTCTTTTCAGCTAACCTTGTTGTCCTAGCATTATTCCCAGTAGATCTTCTTGTTAAGGGGCTTATTTTTAAATTCATCACCTCCCTTAAATCCTTCCTTGGAGCCTGAGGGGAGAACTCTTCCTGAAGGTGAAGCTTTTTGTCTGGAACAGTGTTAGGCCCTGTGCTAAGCTTAACTTTTCTATGGATGTATTTATTCAATATTTGACTTCTTTTCAAATTGCCAATTTGGGTATGTTTTCCTAACAAAATTTTGCCATTAGCCTGTAATTAATAAGCAAGGTAGTTTGCTCCTCTAAGTGAGAGATGAATCAAAACACTAATGAAAGACTGACGGATAGATGTCTAATGACCCTCATTTTGAGATAGGCCTTTTCCACCCCTGGGAGGCATCAAGGAGACCCAAGATACTGTGTACAGGTGTCACTCCTGAGATCTGATCATGCTTGGCCTTTCTCCAGGGGGTGTCAGCTCCAGCAAAAACATTTGAACTGTGCTGAATTTGGCATTCAAGGTTTACTGTAACTGTTTCCATGTTTGCTCTACCAGTAGCCAACATCATGCTCCATTTTGATTTAACCAGAACTAGGCAGTGTGGTGGTGGTTGTTCTTTTTCAGAAGTTTGCTAGTTGCTATCTTTCAAAGCTGTAGTGCAGCTTAACAAATTTTATGTCCTTGAATATGGCCCAACTCAGACTTCAAGGACTACACCAAACGTTCCCTAAAGCTGCACTTCTTGCAGTTGCTGTGATACGATGCTGGGCACAAGGACGTGTTTCTGCAAATGTCTGCCTGGTTTGAGGAGGATGTTCAGAACCATGAAGATCGGTTTTTAGAAGACATGGTGGAGAATAGGGATTGGAATCGGTTGGCCAGGGTGTTTTGAGGGAAAGAATCATTTGCAAAGTGGAGAGAGACAAGAGGGAAAGATGGAAAGCAGGAGGTTGCTGGTTTAGATGGATTTATCTATGCTGTGAATATAGTAAAATTGTCAAGAAATACTCTGAGCAAAGAATAGAGAAGCTTTTCACTTTTCATAGAATGCACTGACGCTTGCACAGCACCACTAAAGCCAGCTTTATATCGTGTATCTACAACATTTTGTATCTTAAAAAATTATTTAAAGGAATTACCAAACAAAGAAATGAGATAATCTAATTTCTGTTAATTAACATAAGTCTTTATCCCATGGCTGACATGTCCACTGGCAAATTACTGGGTTTGTTGAGATTTTTTTTTGTCTAGTATTGTGTTTAAAAATTGAAATCTGAAATACAAATTTCTTCCCAAATTTTATGCTTTTAGGATGTTAATTATTCTTCATAATAATATTATTTTTAGAGGTAGCTACTTATGATAGTATTTTAAAATAACTTCTTTAAGCTGGAATAATGCCTTTTTTAGTGCTGTATTGAAATAGCTTGTAAATTCTTGTCCAGTGAAACTAACTGAATGTGTCATTATAGGTTTGTAAAGTGAAGTCTTTTTCTGAGACTAATAACTATTTTTTTAATTTATAAAATGTTACTAGAACTCTAAAAAACTAAGAGAAACCATTGTGCATCATTCCCGGTTCTTGCTGACTCTTGTTGATCTGTGTGATCTTTGGGGAGTTAACAATTGGAACTGAAAATACGCAGCAGATTGGCTCAAACCATATTGAGTTCCTGCTGATGAAAGGAGATGGTCCTAGTCCTTCCTTCTCTCCTGTGAATTTCCTTATCGCTTTGCGGCATCTCTAGTTTTGTAGGGCTTGTACTTACGCTAAACAACTTGTCAGAAGACTAAGCCAGGGGAAAAAGAAAAATGAATGATCTCTGTTAGTTTAGGGAGTTGATTTGACTCAGCTTGGTTGTGCCCAGTGCCAGACATCAGGAAAAGGGCTGGACTATGCAGTCATGGCAGCTGATTTGAGGGTAGGTGTCCGTACTGGCAGAGGGCTTAGCAGCAAGTATTGCACTGGTTGTGCAAAATACATCCCTCCACCCTCAGATTCTCGAGAGAAAGGAGAATGAAAATTGGTTGTATTCCTGTCAGATGTTTTTAAGCTCAGTTTTCTGCCCTGAAGCAATACAGCTGTTGCTGCAAGTGAATAGATGCCATTAAAAGATGAAGTTAGTAGTAAGACCCTGCTTTTACTCTCCATCTCTGGAGAAACTGAGATGCATCTTTTCAGTCCTTTGTAGTATTTTCTGAACTCCTTCCTGTTCCCAAGGAGGCCATTGCACACAGTCTGAGACATGTTTCTAGGCTAGGGCCTTGGTTGTGTTATGCTTCTGTTACAACATCATTTAAAAGGACCAGGATAATGTAAAGGTAATCTTCAAACAGAACTCAGCCCCTCCCCAGCCTAGCCCCTGAGGTACCACCTCACTTTACTGCTTGATACTTTTGGCAAGCAGAAATTGCAATTTTGCTTTCTCTGCTTGCAGAAGAGAGTAAGAGGCATAACATCAATTTTTGCCAAAGGTGTTACATGACCTGTCTTTTTGAAATAAAAAACCCTTGAAAATTCAGGTGTTTTGAAAATAGCTTTTCTGTGTCATGTTTAGAGTCTTTAAATTGGTGCTAAATATCCTGCAAGCTTTACAGTGATTCTTGGCTTTTCTGGCAGGAATGATCCTACCTGCTTATTTATATTTCTTGTTGCCAGCCCTTCTTAATCAAAAAGGAGCTGAAAACTGTAGAAGTTTTATGAATCAGTTGCATGCTGCTTACTGTGCTGTGCTTTGATTTACAGTAAGTGAAAAATGGGCTCAATAATTGATGCGTTAATAGTTGCTGGTTTATATGTATTAGACATTATCATCTTAATTTTAAAGGCATTCCTAAACCTCAATTTGTAGACATATTGTCAAAACTAATTTAATTTTTACTTATATTTATTTTGGGGTTTATATTAATACAGTTATATTTTATTGTATGCCCTAAATGTTTATGTTGAAAACAGAGTTCATTCAGTGTAGGATGGTCTGTAATCACTTCTATAATAAATACTGTAATAACACACTTCTATAATAAGCACTGATCATTGCATTTTCTTTGGTATAGTTTTGATGATTTTATGAAATTTCTAGTTAGTATTTCTGTTATATTACAGTGTACTCAGCTATAGCAATCAACTATTAAGGAAGTGAACTTTGAGAGTATAATGGGACGGAGAACCTAAAATATGTAAAAGATGTATATATTAAATGTAGTCAAGGACAGAGGAAGGGGGGACAGATGTCCTGCCAAAGCTCATAGGAAGCATTTGTGACCAGGGGAATACATATAACCCATTTTGCTTTGTGACCAATTCTTCTACTTAAATTATACAGTGATATTTCATGTTTATTTCCTACCATTTTCCATGTACTCCAGGTATTTGTTATGGAAATGAAATCCTTAAGTACCATTTCTAGATGCTGGGCCTCTGTGGGATTAAAATATGTAGTCCAAAAAGTGGTTTTTTTTTTCTGAAGTGTTGGTATTTATATTTTAATAACACAGTCTCTTTAAAACTGTTCTGTTTTTCAGTAGTACTGCTGCAAACATGAGGTAATTTAAAGTCTAGTTTAACACTTAACTGATTAAAATTTGGCTTGCTATTTACAATTTAACTCTATTTGAATAGTATTATGTAGTGTAGTATTGAACGGTATTAGTTCCTCATCTTTTGATTTAGCTAAGTATGGTTGATTTACACAATTTTTTTATTAAATAAGAGATTAGACTACCATAAATAGGAAAAATATAGGCTAGTGTCATTGCTTGAAATTAGTGAGAGGATAAATAGGTGCATAAAACGTCATAGAAATTCATATATCCAGGCAGGGCTTTTTTTTTTTTTCCCCATGCTGTAGTTGGAAAAAAGAAGTGGACATGTGCAGAAACTGTGAGTACAATTAGCGTCAAGCAGATAAATCCTACTCTAATCCTGTTTACGCTCTACATCAGACAGATGTGCAGAGATTGATTTAGACAAGCCCTTGGCTTATAGTAATTTTTCTTTTAAGTGCCATATATTCTGATTTTGTTAGATCTTTGTTAAATGTTAAGTGCTGTTAGTTTTACTCTTCCCTAACGCCTGTAACCTACTTTATACAGGTTCCCTCTCTGCTTTCATGATGACAGGGCAGCCTGGTACAAGAGATTATCTTTATTCCTTGTAATTAAATTGACTTTTTTCCAGAAGATACAACAATAGGAAGTGGGTACTGAATTAAATAAATAGCATGATATCTAATAGATGTATACTTAAATCTCTTGCAAGAACAGATGGTACCCAATATCTTTCTAAGTAATGTGAGAGAACAGTTAATGTCCTGAAACTGCTAGCAATAACCAATATAATACTAACAAACGAATAGAGTTTTCAAAGTTTAAAAAAGTGTCTAATCCAATACATACTTTATTTTAGAAGTAAATTTGGTTGGTATCACATACTAGAAATATTTTATAAATAATAACTTACAACTTAAACTTTCTTAATCTGAATTATTTTTTAAAATTTTGCTTCATTTGCAATGATTTTATTTTCAATAAGCATAGAATATGAAAATTACAGAATATACCTGGGATTTTATGCTGTTGTCATTACAACTTTTGTAAAAATTGACTGTGCTAACCCTACCAGCTAGTTCAAGATTTCCACTGGAAACTAAAACCTGAGGATGATGATTTTGTATGAATCAGTATTCCTTAGCAGTTTATATATTTCTGTGAGCTATGGCTGGCCATGTATTCCAGTTGCAGTGGTTTGACCCTGGCTGGATGCCAGAGACTCACCAAACAGTCACTCTCTCACTCCCCCCTCATAAAAACAGGGGAGAGAGGGATAAAACCTGAAGGGTTTCCTATAACAGATGAGGACAATTAGAAATCTCTTGCTGTCACAGGCAAANACTGGCTGCTCCAGCATGAGTCCCATCCCAAGGCACAGATCCTACCAGGAGAAGATCTGCTCTGGTGTGGACTCTCCTCTCCATGGGTCTCTCCTGAAACCCTGCTCTGATGTGGGCTCCAACGGGCTGCAGCCTTCTTCCAGCATCCACCTGCTCCAGTGTGGACTCCTCCATGTGCTACAGGTGGATCTCTGCATCCCTGTGATCTTTTCATGGGCTGCAGGGGGACAGCTGCTTCACCATGGTCCTCACCACCGGCTTCAGGGAGACGCCTGGAGCACCTCCTCTCCCTCCTTAGGCCCTGGCCTTGGCCTGCATTTGCTGTTTCATCTTCTCACTGGACTTGTGTAGTGGCCATGATCGTCTTCCTTCCCCAAACTTTTTTTCTTGCTTCTTAAATGTGTTATCACAGAGGCGTCTCTATCTCTTCTGATTGGCCTGACCTTGGCCATCGGCAGGTCCAGCCAGGAACTGGCTGGCATTACCTCTGCCAGCTACGAGGGAGGCTTCCAGCAACTTCTTGAAGAAAAGCCTCCCCCATAGTCCCCCCGCTACAAGAAACCCAGCCGCAGGAAAAAACAATACACCAGTAAAACAACTGGAGTCAAATGCTGGTTTTGAAAGTGTAGTGCTGGCTACTAAGAATGTATTATTTTGGATTTCAGAAGTTTCGATATGAATCTGAACCACACAAGCATTTGATAAACACAGACTAAGAGGAAGATATAAAAACAAAAAAAACACTGACTGAAACAGTAGCATGAAAAGACAAGGCAGACTTCAGCTGGCTTACGACTAAATGTCATTCTGTGAAAGTTAGTGCGGAACAAAAAATGTTTTTACAGGTCTTCATTTTACTTGACTTGTGCAGGTTAAATAGAGCTATGCATCACAGATAAATTACAAACGTTAGCCTAACACTGGCATGATTGAATGGAATTATTTCAGTCCAGTTTTACACCTTAGGAGCTGATTTATGGAGCAAATATGATGGTAAAATACAACAAGTTGGGAAAATAATGTGGGAAGTATAATAATGTTGTGCTTCCATCTGTAGCAGGTTATTTGTTATGGAACAGGACAAAGTGAATTGGTTGAGAATTGTGAGGAGAGATAATGGTGACTTGAGCCTTAGCTGTGTTAGCATGGCTGAGGTGCAGTCCTCCAAGATTTTTGGGTAAAAAGGTAATCAACATATGGTCTCATCCAAAAAATGATATTGAGAAATGCCAGCATAAAACTGTTACAAGAATTGACACAGACATCTTTTTCCTGTCCAGAAAAACTCTGACATTCTGAAACCCTCAGCAACATGTGGCATAATGGAGTAGATGGTGCTATTCACCTTTCCCAGGATGACAGTTAAAATGGACTTTTCCTGACACTTCAGTACAGCATGTAACAACTGTACAACAAAATCTGTTATGGCTTTTGCTGTTGAGAAACACAGTGGTTGCTAGATTTGGGAAAGGTTTCTGTTTTCTAACGTTTCTTGCCTTGGGCTGCAGAGGGACCTCTGTTGTATAATGTATTAGATCTGCTGTTACTGCAAAGAAAGCAGGGAAACTTTTGTTGCTCTGTCCAGAGTGTCAGGAACACTGACATTTTTCCTTCAGTTCATGTATTTGACTTTGGTTATCGGGTGTTTTGCAGCTCAAGAGAGCAGAAAAAGGAGAAACCTGTACCATGGCCATTCAGTTTGTACATCTCAAAAAGGCATTTGAAAGTGAAGTGATGGTGTCTTCAACCAGTGTCCGTGTGTATAACAGCCCTGAGACAGAAAACTTTCCCTTAGCCTAACACAAATCTCCCCTGTGGATCAGGATCTTGAACTGTCACAGGAACTTTTTTGAAACTGTTTTTCTTGTCTTCTAGGGCAAATTCATAATTCAAAAATTAACGTTAATATGGGTAACATAATTTTGGTTTATTTGTCTATTTTTGCTTAACTATTTTCTGGTATGTTTCTAGTGTACATCCATTGCCTTTTGGGTTTATCACATTATACAGTGAGCATAAATAGCCAGTCTGTATCATAACGTACTTTATGATCTCTGATTTAGGAGTACTTTGCTGTGATTTAAAAGAATACTATAAAGAATTTGTTTCTTGAATGCAAATACAAAAAAATGCTGTTCTTAGAGTTGGTAAATGTTATTAATTTTTTGAACATCAGAAAACTGATTAAATAGCCTCTTTGAAATTGTGTTATTTGAACAGCTGGATACATAAGAGAAAGCTGGTAAAATATAAGACTAGTGAATGAGGCAAACTATCAAAGTTATACAAAGGTATGCAATAAGTTTCAGTACAAGTAAGAACAGATACAACAAGTGAAGCTGGAGATGAAGCTGTAACAGTATTTTTAAAAATGTTACTCCTAATCACATTTCTAATGCT
>WEKX01026974.1:576-23254 GCA_013390025.1 Pitta sordida | reverse complement strand
GACTCCAGTATGGCTTTACAAGCTCAAGAGGAGATTATTGAAATGAAAGATGTATTTTCAGTAAAATTGAAACGTCGTCGTTTTGCAGGGCAGAAAAAAGGTGGTACTTTGTTGGGTATCACAATTTTTAAATGCTTGAATAAAGAAGAAAATAAGCTGACAGACTGTGCTGTCCATTTAAATAACTTAAGTGAAGACCATTGCCAGTCATGGTTTAGACATCTGAAAGAAATCTTGAATGGTAAGCATATAAAGTTGATATAATTTGTATTGGCAATACATAAGGTTGAGTGAATCTTGGAAACGTTTTGCCCATGGAAATGAAGACATGCAGATATGAGTGTTGTTTACTACTGAAATTTTACATGGTGAAGTGTAAAATTTAGGAAAGTGACAATAATTGACTAATGTATACGTAAAAATGAAATAAATTGGTGCTATTTCTTGGAAGTGTTTTGGAAGGTACTGAAAGTAAGTAGTTTATTCTGATGGACGAGTCTTCTGGAAAATCTATTTCTTAAAAAAATAAGATATTTTGTTGATATTTTCATTTGGAATTTCATCACGTCTGATTGTCGTACAGTAGTTGAATTCTTCAGGGACTTTTTGGTGACTGTTTAGGAGCTCCCAGTTGAGACCTGCAGGCTCGAGACTAGTGAAGTGGAGAGAGACTTAGGTGTACTGATTGATAGGAAACTCAATATGAGCCAGCAGTGTGCCCAGGTGGCTAAGAAGGCCAATGGCATCCTAGNTGGGTCCCTTCCAACTCATAATTTTCTGTGATTCTGTGATTCTTTGAGACTGATGGGAGATAGTCACCTTATCGTCATCGATGGCAGTGCTTTTAAGGTTCTGTAGGATTCTTGTTGTATAATTTGGTATGAAATGTCTTGACACTAGCTAATGATGAGAGGCAATTCTTTACTTTAGAAACACCTTTCTTTGCCTGGGGTAATGCCAGTTTCAGGATGCTTTCTTTAACACATTATAGTTTTAACTGTATCAAATTTAAAGAAAAAACATTCACCATTTAGTGAAAAGAGCCTCACAAGAAATCCAAGCTTTTCATTGTAGTTTATATTGGAAAGACACAGAATATAGCACGCGTTTGGTTTGAAAACCCAAAACAATGCTCCATCCGCTATATCAAACTGATTTAGCTCCAAAATGTGCGTCTGTTTACATATTATAGCAAATGAATTTTTTTATTACAGAAGAAAACCGGTCCATATTGTAATAGACTATTAAAACTGGTAATGCCATGTTAAAACTGAGCCAGATTACAGAATTCAAATCTTGTGTGTCTGTAGTGTTTGTAACAACAATTCAATAATGATTTATAGTGTCCTTCTAGTGAAATGATTTTAAAGTGTCCAAAGCAGATATTAGAGATACAACATGAGTTATTAACAGTGCATTCTTACATTATTTGTTTACAGTATGCTTTGGATTTTCCAAATGAAGATGTTATTAAAATGTTTCCCTTTTTGAAAAGCTTTCTCATGAAATATCTGAATCTGCACAAGTGCCAAGATTCCTGCAGATCTCCGGCTACCCATAAAGGCAAGAACATTTGCATAAGGAGCAAATGTCTGTTTTGTTCCCAGATTACCCTCCATCTATCAGGAGCAGTGATACCATATGTTCACATTAAAAAAAGCTTCAGTATCTCTTGCTCAGGTTGCCTTAACCTCGAGGTGCAGTCTGTTTTATAGCTTTGTAATTGGAAACCACCTGAACCTGAAAAAGTATTCTGTGCACTGTTGCTGTTTGAAGTTTTTCTGTCAGCTTCGGTCTTTCTGCAGAAGCTCAAGCCTTATGCTGATTTCATTTTGATCTCTGACCAGTACATTTTTTCTCCTTGCCTTCTGCTTCAGGAGTAATCAGAGTATCAATGGGTAATGTGTATATTTTTCTAAGTTCTATTATTACAATAAAAATAATTTTGACACTGTTAGATTTTGAAATCTGGCTAGATAGTCAAACTGCCTTCCTATGAATAAATTCTCCAAAAAAAGCAGTGGTATTTATGCATTCAGTGTGGCAGAGGCACGTTATCAGTAACTCAAACAGTGATGGTACAGTAATGGTATAACTGAGAAAAAAGTCTTCTGATTCAAAATGTACCGAACGTTGGTAAGAAGTTCCCAGTGGGATTTAGGTCTGGACTAAGAGTATACAATGCAGTTGTGTTCTGTTGAATTTTCAGTAACTGAAATATTAAAAAGGACATTGATATATCTCTGCATGAAACGGTGATGAATTTTCATAGGTTTTGCTGCAGCTTTTTTTCTTTTCCAATAGTGCTGGAGACAGCTTTGTTAATGAACTCAAATAGGCTCCTTTTGGTTTTATCCTTCTAAAATAGTCAATTTTCAATGTAATTCCCCACCCCCCTCCTCAGTCTATCTGATTACAAAGTAATTTTTCATTAACTGCTGTATTATTTACTTGAAGGGCTTTTTATTGTTTCTGGACTGGAGCAAATTAAAAGCAGGTGATGTACCAAAGTAGAGCATATACATATATTTACTTATGGCTGCCAGTAATGGCTGTCTAATACTTAGACATTCTGACAAATGAGAGTACATGTTACTGACAGGTGTGCTCCCTCTGGAGATAAATGCAATTTCTAGTTGTTTACCTTCCTCTTTGACAAGTTTTTTAGATTTTTGTGCATATATATTAATTAAAAAACAACAATAGCGGGTTTATCAGTGATGATATGAGCAGAGTTTTATCTAGAGGTTTCCAATTACAATTTTCAAGATGACTTCATTAGAAGATTTCATTTTTTTCTGAAATTTCATGTACATAATTTCCCTTTTACTGTGTGATTTGTATCTGGCATGAATGTTTCATACATGATCTTTCGTTGTTCATTCTCACTAACTTCATCGCAAGCGCCCTCTGTTGCTTTGTCTTTGTGTTCAGAGGACTTCAATTTAAAGTCTAACTAGGCTATAATTTTTTATGAAGCCTGTCATCATACAAGTGAGCACACAAAGAGATATAGTAATTATTTAAAATTTCGTTACAGTGATTGTAGTATGTTTTTTGTGCATGTGTGTGACAGGGTAATAAAATATATGTACCACCATCTTCCCACTTTTTAGTAAGTTCTTGTTTGCTGCCTACTGTTGCTGCTGTTCAAGTGCATGCCAGTGATACGGTGTTCCCAAAAACTGATCTTCTGTGCATTGTGTATTTGTTAAACTGATGCAAGGTAACCACTGCCATCTGAATGCATCCATGGAGCCTTAGTTCTGCACTGGCTCCTGGAAGGCCCCAAAAGGCAGCCTGGACAGATTCTAATGTGCTGTTCTCTTGTCAGTCCTGTTACACACCTGATTCTTAGTGATTTCCATTTATGCATCACAGCTTTTTATACAGAATTCATGTATAAAAACACACCGCAAGTGGGGACATACTATGTAGGTAGAATTCAGTGTTTAATCTAAAATCCTCTGAGCATGCAAGTGCCCTGTGTTTATTAAAGGGTTAAGACAGACTCAGAAATGAGAGAAAATCCAAAATTGTCAATGCTCATTTTTTAAATTATTTTTTAACAACATAATGCTTATTAACAGTTGATTTGAAAAAAGTTATACTTAAGTTATACTTAAAAAGTCTGTAGGCTAACAGAAGACGGTAAATGTGGTTAAGAATAAATGATAAAGTAGCAAAAGTGCATTTTATTTTTATCTGCTATTCTATAGTATCACACTGGGATTTGATATGAATGCCTGAAACTTCATGCATGAAGTTTCAATTAAACCATTAATGTTAAACATTAACTTTGGTTAGTTAATATTAACAGTGGTATCTCCATAGTTACATTAACAAATCCATCTCATGTTATAGTTTTTCTCATGTATAATATTCCTAATGTTCTATAAAGTGTCTATAAATGTAGGCAGTAATGACATGATTCCAGGCTCTTAACTTCTGTAACATAAACCCATTTTCATAAAGCCGAGGCCTGAAAGCAGCACAGATGTGTGTCTGAGCACAGCGTCTCTGCTGCCCTATGAGCCTTTGTTTTCAGAACACCCTGATTGACCCACCACCCTTCATGGTTCACTGATTCACTTGACAGATCAAGTTTAAACTAGTGCATATTAGCACATTTGTTAGTACTAGAGGAACAGTTGGCCCTCCTGCTTTAGGCTGCTGGTTCATTTCAAATGGAGCAGCCACAGAAAACAATAACAGAATACCAGTTAGGAGAACGCTAAAAGACTGGCAGACTGGAATCAGTTGCACGCTGTGGTCAATAGCATCGATTCATTCATATAGATGTTGTTTAAGGACAATTAAAATATTATTATTTAAAAATACTTTTAAAGAAGTTTCACAATAATGTTGCGCAAAAATTTAATCTTTGACTGATACTGGATATTCTTTCATTAACCTCAATTGTTTGGTGTGTTATAACATGTCCAGTGCATGCTGAGAATGATAAAGTAATAATTTTATTATGATTATGCTTTCATGTGAGGCAATTTCATTCAGGCAATTATTTGGCTCAGACAAAACCACATCAGTAGTGTGCCATCTCTGCTCAAAACCTCATTTGTGATACCTGTTTCTGTAAGTGAAATATTTTACCTCTTTAAACAAGTAAAATGACATTCAGCTAGACATAAAGAGAATATTCAAATACTTTCATCTGTGAATTCATTTTGTTCTGAAAAATCTCACTAGGATTTATAAGAGGAAATCACAGCTATTACAAATTATGCTATATAGATTATTTTTTTCACTTATTTAAGCACACAAAATAGTCTGGAGACTCTGATCTACTTTTAGCAATAGCCGAATATACATAGTCATAAATACAGTTTCTGGTTTAGAATAATTTAGTGAATAAATTTTTTTTCCTAAAAAATGCAATTCAACTGTTTCCTTAAAAATCTAGGATTTTTTTCCCCACCAATTGAAAAGTCTATTTTGCCTATTTAATATTTCTTTTAAAATTTTGTATTGCCACCTAGGCCTTAAGTTTTTATACCTAAAACTCTAAAACAATGAAGTGAGACAGCAAGGTTTGTTTTTTCCCTCCAGTTTTCTCCTAATGGCTGTTTAGCATTGTTCTAACTCACACTCTCTGTGTAACAATTTATGACACTTCATCACCTTTCTCTAATTCTATAAATTGTACTTTCCAATTCTTTCTCTCTTCTTTGTGTACTATATTCTTATATTTATATGCCTTTTTTAAAGTTTAAAAGTATACTTTACTGAGAAATCAATGACAAGTCAGTTTCTACAGTTTTGTGGCTTTGAGTGTTTGGTGGGCGTTGAGCGTTCAAGACCAACTAATCGTAGGTAGGTGTTCTTGTAAAGAAGATGAGAAACATGATCACATATTTATGAATGTGGCTGAATCTTTTATCTTTTAAATCAGGACTCCTAGTTCTTGTAGTTTTCAATTTAATTTCTACTGATGCTTTAGGCAAATTGTCAAGTCACAGAAATTATTTTGGTCATAATATTTTTATGACTTCTAAAAGACTGCATTAATACCAGATAGTAGTAGGTTTCAATTAAGACATTTTTATAGTACCTTTATGGTGCTGATTTATATGTATTAATAGTCTTTGGGAACTTTTCTATAGTCTTCCTTGTTTATATTGTAATCTCTGTGATTAGAAAATTACACTGCAGTACGTACCCACAGTGCTCGTCTCTGTTTCCGGAGAATCAAAGGATAAGTTGGAATGGGCCTCTGGAGATTGTCTGTTCTAGCTTCCTATTCAGGGCCGGTGAGCTTCTAAAAAAGGGCAGGTTCCTAGGAGTCGTGTCCACGTAAATTTTGAAAAATTGTGTAATGTGTAACTTGTGTCTGTTGCCTTTTTGTCCTTGCACCTGCAAGAGGTCTGGCTTGGTGGTCTTTGTTACTTCCACAGTAGATACTTAAGGAAAGCATTTAGGTAGATTCAGTTCTTAAAGCTGTAAATGTCAGCTGCGGCTGACTCTTGTCTGAGGCCTGTTCCAGCCCTTGGTTGTAGTCAAAAGTCTCTGTTGGACTTGCTCCACTTCATCAGTCTTCTGCCGAGAAGCTGGAAAGTGATGCAGTTTTTGAACTTTGGGCTCAAAAGATGTTAAAAACAAGGGCGTAGTGATATCCTTTAGACTGGTTATCTTCTTTTTACTGCAACCCTGTAAGCACTTGGACTTCATGGTGTCCATGGCACACTGTTTACTCATGTTCAGCTCTTTGTTCATCAGGAGCTGCTGGTCCTTGAGGAAGAGGTGCCACATGGTTGATCTGTCCCCATCCCTCCCTCTGGGGGGTTTTGTCAGGCCAGGTGCTGGTCTGTGTTTGTCTTTACTGAACATCTTCAGGCTTTGTCAAATTTTTCTTGTGGCTATCAAGGTCCTTGTGAACAGCAGCCCTGCCCTCCAACATATCCACAGTTCTCACCTAGTTCTCTACTTTCTTTTTCCACTTTTGTGAAGGGGATACTTTTTTGAAGGCAGTTCCTAAGGCTTCTTACTGAAGATGTGCAGGATTCTCCAGGCATTAAGGATTCCTAAGGAATAATTTGTTGTGCAATGACTTGGTACTGTGTCTAATATTTTAACATATAGTTATAGTTATAGCAGCAAACTGATCCAGTAATTTCCTTCAGTATCTTTAAGAAATCACCTAAATTTACTAACACAAACTGGATAAAGTGATAGGTTTCATTTCCAGAGTATTTGATGTGCTTAAATAAGTGGAAAAATAATCTATATAAAACAATCTATAATAGCTGTGGTTTCCTTTTCAATTGTTGAAGTACAGTAAGTGGAAGGAGCTTCAGGATGTCCCAGTGGTACAAGGTACAAGTGTAAAAGTTCAAGTAATAATCCCCATGGGGCAAGAACATATGCTTTCACTCTTGATTTCTTTTGGAGTTGTGGCCTAATACCAGTTTTGTTCTTGAATGTTGAAAGCAGTACACTTACCAGATATTCTAGCTTTTATTTGACTAAGAAAGTGGTAATCTCACCTGATGCTAAAACAAGAAATAGAGTTGTTCAAGACACATATTTTAAATAACTCCCAAAAGATCAGTAATCTTGCATGCTACTTCTTGCATTTTGTAGCAAAGCAGCCTTGCTGAACTGTGGCAATTTTAGGAATTCTAGAGAGGAGAACTTGAAAAGTAAAGTTATTGGTTTAGTATGAATTACTTATTACTCAACAAAATGCCATATTCCAAGGAATAAAATCCATGGGATCAATGTGCAAGACAAGGTACAGTCTGTGTAGCAGTGTTTCTCAGTATTGTTTCCTTGGGCTTCGTTACTTTGAAGACTGAAGTGTTTAAAAAATCAAATGAGCAATAATTCAGATTTCTGAATTATATTGCCAAGTTTCCTATTTCTTTGGACCTCTTTCAAGATGAAGGAATTTCCTTTGTTTGATTTGCACTCTCAGAAAACAAAGGATTGTAACGTCAGTTTTACAGGGTGCCATTTTTGTATGGCTGCTGGGAAGTTGCCACATTAAATTCCAACAAAGATGTGTTTTGATGTCAGGGCTTCTTTTCTTATTTGTTGGCCAAACTTATAACTTCATCACATTCACCCTGTTCCTGTGCCAGGGTTTAACTAGGTTATATCATGTACTGCTTTTTCTGGGTCCTACAACTGTTGTACACACAAAGTAATCAGTACTTTAATATGAACATAAATAGTGCGCATACAAGAAGATAATGATACTTTTTTACACTATAATTTACTTGTCCTGTTAAAGTACTGTAATGGTTCTAATAATCAGAATTTGTTTAAGTGTAAAAATAGTTGGGCTGTGTGTAATCTTAAATGGTTTGTGTTTTCTTTTTAGGCTTTCAAAACAGACCAAAATCCTTAAAAGTGTTTGTTAATCCAAGCAGCCACAAAAGAGAAGCTGCTCATGTTTATTTTGAACAAGTTGCACCTCTTTTTAAGCTTGCTGACATAAAAACTGATGTCACTGGTAAGTTGCTTCAAAAGCATACTTAATCCTAGTATAAAACTAGTACCTAAGCATACAAGACAATTTAAATTTACTGCTAATCCTTATTGGCTTTGACTGCAAGTAGTGCATTTGCAACTCTAGTTAATACTATACAATATACCATATTTTAATTTTGTCAAAAAATGTTTTAAATTCCGTTATTAATTGAGTGTTTTTCACTCATAGCAATTGCTAATAGTAATATATATTGTTGTTGTTTTTTAAAGTAAGCATCCTATATAAACAAACAAGCATTTAATATCTGACTGTCTTATATAAACTTGCTGAGTGTTGTTCCTGCATCCTGACAAACACGTGTCCTTAACTATTCTCATCTGACAATATCTATTGACCTAACATATAAAGGGGTCTAATCTGAAGGATACAGTATTTCTAGATTCTGAAACAGGTTCAGGAAGCCCTGGAAGCCTAAGGGATTAAGTTCTGTGATGACAAGGTCAGTTCTCACGAGGCCCATGGGCATGACTGGTTGTCTGGGTAATGCAAAGGTACGGCTGTAGTGTCGTAGTGGGGCTGCCTTCTGCTCAGCAATGGGTTCCCAGTAGCAGGTTTGGATTTAAGGTGCCAGTTTGTGCCGGAGTTCTGCATTATGCCCTGAATTTGCTCTTCGACTGTTGTATTTGATTGACTATTTATAAGAAATTGAATAGGGAAATAATGAGTTTTCTTAAGCTGGTGTAATATTAACGATCTGATCACTACTTCTGCCCCCTTCTATAAACAGACCAAAACTTATGCTACATCAAGTTTGGTCCCCAACCCACCCAAATTTACAGAGAAATTATATTATTACGTATTTTCCCAATCACAATTTTTAATCTATAGTATTACATTTAATGCACAGCTGTTATTTGATTATGTATTTCATATTCATGTGAAATATAAACTCTGGTGCAAAACATTTTAACACTAAAAAGTCTTTTTCCCATGTCTATCGTAATTGACTTAAAAATAATAAGTTCCCACTTAAATAAATTAAAAGACAGAGAGTTTTGGGGTTTTTAATTATTTCTGTATTAAATTTTGAGAGGAAACTCGTGTGTTTACCCAAGAAATCATTTAATGGCTTATCCTTTAAATGAGTATTTTGGCAATGTTGAGATACTATTGTGCTTATTAGCTGCCTAACACTCCTCCTACAGGCAAAATGAGAAAGCTACAGTTTTCAATTCTAGTAGAAAGCTAAATAATTAAGAACTATGCACTTATAAAAGAGACAGTTGTGAAGTCTGCTGACTGAAAGTCTGGTATTATCTTCTAATAAAACTTATTTTGAGTGGGGATTTTTTGAGTAAGTTGAAAGCTGTTTTCCCTGCTATAATTGTTTTGGATTTTGTGAAGTTGGAGTGTGTATCTCACTGTTCCTTTTTTGGAACATGGCCAGTATTTACATTACTGGTGGTGTAAATAAGTGTATTAGATACTGGAATTGTGAAGGCTTTTGTACAAATTTTAAACTGAAGATAGTTTGCGTTTAGACTTTTCCACATACACTTATTTAAAGTTTAAAATCCATTGTACACAAAAATCTTATAGCCAGATCTTATTCTTCAGTGTAACTTCTCTTGGAATAAACTTCTTATGTATTTAAAAGTTCGAAGTGCAAGTATTCTTTCCTAGTAAAGGACATGAAGCAATCAAAAGACATGTATGTAAATAAGTGAGTTCTGATGTAACACTTTTTCAAATTGTCTTTAAATTTGGTAGATGTTTATTATTTGGGGGGGGTTGGGGGGATTGTTGTTTTGTTGGTGTTTTTTTTACCAAATTATTTTGTGTACTATAGCTGTATTTATTTCAGTAATCATAGGTCTTACGGGGGGTTGCATTTTATTTGGGTTTGGGTATTTTTGTTAATGCAATAAACAAATCTTTGAAGTGCTTAGTGGTCTAGAAAGTGGGCATTAGCAAATTTAATCTGAAACAGGACTTTTAACTGTAGCTAAGGCTAAACAGGGGTTAAAATCTGGCTGTTACATGCTCTTTTCAGAATTTGGCAATCTTTTATGCTCCAGTTGGGATATGCCTGCCAGGATAAGAACAGTGACTCTTCCAAAAATTGAGTTCAACAAAAGCTCACTCTACAGTTGATACACCTACAAGTACTGGCAAATAGTGGTAGCTGGATCCAATATTTTTGAAATACATTAGTATCTTGCAAAACCTTGCACATAATAATAAAAAAAATAGTTGAAACCCTGACAAAATCAGAGCTTGTGTCGCTTCCTAGTTTTCACTCCTCTGCTCCTGTTTATGGGCAATTACAAGCTGGACATTTACTAACTTCCTCAATTATACATTAGCAATGGTTGAAAAAATCATTAAATAATATTCTTGTGGTAATAGTTTTACCCAGTATGTAATCTGGATCCTTCTCAAATGATGAAAGAAGCTTTTTCCTTCTTACCAAAATTTATTGTGCAGGTTTTTTTGTTTGGTTGGGGTTTTTTTCTCTAAATTGGAACAGGTCCAAATACTAAAAATTTAGCTTTTTTTCCAGCTATCAGAATGATTTATACATGCCCTTCTGGAGATTGTCAAGCCTGCAGAAAACTTTTTTAGACATGATCTTTTTTTTTGTTTGTTTGTTTGTGTTGGGTTTTTTCTACTTGAATGGTTTTATAAGTGTTCTCACAAAGTCTTTCCTGGAAACCTCCTTTTTTCATTGCCTTTTTGTCACCATGTTTCAAAATAGATAATGTGTACCTTTGTCATTCTCCCACCAAATTTTAGATTTCTTGACATTCCCCAGTTTTAAGCCTAGCAGTAGTCCTTATACTTAATTTCCAAACTTAGGCTGTTAGATGCAAAGAGGATGGAGTTGCTATCAATCTGGCTAACATGAGTCATTTTTACTGCCTTTATTGATTTCTCTGTAGACATGAACACTCTTTATTTCCATGTCCTTGTTCTTTGAGTGAATTAATTTTGTAATAGTGGGCGTAACATACTTACATTGTGTTAGGAAAACCCTGAGCATGTTTTCTGTTACAAAATAAATTTTATTTACTGTTCCATTTCAATTAGACTGTACATTTAACTTTCTAAATGTCATCATGTTCATTTAAAAAGGCATGTAGCGTGGTAACCAACTCTATGTTCTCATAGGAAGAATTTCTTTCACAGCTAAGCAATGGTAAGATATTTGAACCTTTCTGCATTTTTGCATGATGCACATTTATCAATCTCTTTTTACAGTCTACAGATATTGATGGAAGCATAGTACCTACTGGGAATGTAAAACTGAATATAGTAGCTTAAACATGTGCTTCGATCATCTGGAGAGGTCCTGCATAAAATAAATGCTGTAAACAGTTCCCCAAATTATTATAGTGATAAATATTTCTGCAGCAAAATGATAATTCTCTGCCTTGTTTTGATTTTGTTTTCCTTTTTATGCTTTAGGAAAAAAGATACATATACTCACTATATATGCATGCATACTTGTGTGTGTACATAGGGAGAGAGGGGTGTTTTCAGTTCTTGTAGGTAGCATTTGAATAGTCTGTAGAAATATTGTTAGAACAGGTACAGATATGGGATGATTGTTTTAGACACCAAAACTAATAATTTTAACAGTGTTTAGAAACACTGGAGAAAAGCCCTGAACTATGCAAGCACCAGGGACAGACAAGCATGAAAGATTAATGTAATTTTGCATATAATGATGCACATTCTTACACAAAAAATCCATCTGCAAGTGTCATGTCAGTCAGCAAAAATCTTTGATGGGTGGCTGCAGCTGGGCTGTCTCTTCTGGCAAAGCTGCCCTAGAAAATGCTAAATGTAGTTATGATGCTTTGTGCCATCTGTAGTATGCCAGTTTATTCTGTCTTCACTGGCATTTACAGTGCTATATGGGGTATCAGCAAACACAGAGACATCAATGTGGAGTGACAGATTCATTTCCTCCAGAGGCTATGAACTCTGGTGTATACTTGTGCCACCTTCCTCTGTGTGTTATATTCTGTTGTCACTGGTATTTGGCTTGATTTCATATTTCTGTGTTGAACTCCTCATATTTTTGATTCGGTAATTTGCATATCCTAACACAAAGGCAATTAAATTTGATTGATCCTGAAATAATTCCGCTGTAACTGAGGATATGCTTATTTTCCAGAAGTTTTCTGACTGTGTTAGTGCTAAAACTTGTGTTTTGATGCAACAAACATCTTACTGAATTATGAGAATTGAAATGCACTAGATAGCCATGTGTGTGGTGGTAGCTCAGTTTTCCCTTTTAGCTATTGTAACTGTAAAATAAAAATTCTTGTTCTTCTAATGATTTAAAAAAAAACAAACCCAAAATTGAAGTGATCTATATTCCTTATGTTAGAAGGGCAAAATAATTCAAAACACTTGGAAATTATCTAATCTGCTTATAATTAATATTTTCCCCAGTAACTGAGTATGAAGGACATGCTCTCTCAGTACTTAAAGAATGTGACCTCCAGGCATTTGATGGGTAAGTTGGTTAGTGACTGTGAATGTTAGTAAACCTAACCATGTTATTTTAACTTGTATTCCAACAAAAGCTATGCTAGTAGATATTTCATGAGTTAGTCTGTTTCTCATGTATGTGTATGAAAATAGAAAGTCTCCAGGTTCTCATTAAATGCTTTGGTGTTTATTAATTAATGACAACAGATATACATTTTAGATTTATAAATAGTAATGGTAAATAAACATAAAGCTTTGTGAAACATGCTTCATGAAAATTGCAGTGTCTGCATTTTGCAAGGATACAAAGAAGAAAAAGCCTGGACTGTATGTTCTTGCACAAACTTCTTCTATACTGAGCCATATTTGAATTGTTACATCTTGGATCTTTGGGAAGAGTCACTGGAGTACCTACCCTGTAAAACTTCTCCCTAGTAGCCAGATGTTAGGGCAAACAGAAGCAGAACAGGCTGGAAGCATATAACCTCTAAGCCAATGCAGTGCTTGGATTTCTGAGATGAAAAGTTCCCTGTCCTTTCTAGAACAGCACTGGTGTACCTTGCTCTAGGCGCCATCTGTGACTGTAAGAGGTAAGGGCGTTTTTGTGCTGGTTCTGCAGTAGATCTTACTTGCTTTGCCCAAGCTGGGAAGCAACTGGAAGCAAGTCAGGTGTGGACTGAAGGCCATGCCTGCATAATCTGCTGCTCTACACAAACTCAACTTGTGTTTTTCAGGTACTGCCTATTTAAGACAGACAGAAAGCTAATTCAAGTTAAAATGTAGAAAGAGCAAGACAACTGATTTTTTTTTTTTTATTCATTACAGTAGGTAAGCAGGATGGTGACAAGACATTTCTGAGCTAGATTTTTTTTCTCTAAGAGGGTTATGGTTCCTTACGTGTTGAGCGATGTGATCTAGATGTTGATGCTAGGTTAGTTGGGCTATAGGTTGGACTAGATGATCTTCAAGGTCCTTTCCAGCCTTATCTATACTGTGATACTGTGAGCAGCATGTGAAGTAAATTGAAGCTTATTGTTTGCAGTAGTAAATTGGAAGTTTATATCTTGGTACTTTCTGTAAGCAATATTCTTACATGTTAATTCTTTGTCAAAGCTGGTTGTTTGTATATATAATTTCTTTTATCTGATTTCTCCAGTTACCACTCTATTTTGTAGAAACCATAGGCATATGCCATATGCCCTATATATTGCACCTTTTTTGTTATCAGGTTTTTTTTAGGGCCATTGGAAATCTAAGTACTTTGTCAACATGGCAGTCTGCTTTTCTTCCCCCTGCCTTGTGGCTGAGCCTTGGTGACAGTGCATTTGTTATGCTGCCATCTCAGCTGTGTTTTCCTGTTTGTACAGTGACAGAAATAGACATGTACATGGATATATTTCTTCCCTAATCAGGAGCCTAAGGTATTAAGGATATTTAGAGGAGCCTGGATTAGTCAGACCTTAGTGAATAGTTGATTAAGGAAGTTGTGTCTCATGGTTAGGTAAGAAGCCGTCTTTGTGGTCTAAGTCAAATCTATTTGGTTGAGACTTTTTACTCCTTATGTGTAGCAGGTTCTCACTGATTAACTCTGGAATCCCAGGTCCCTACTGGTATCTCTATTTCCAGCCAAAAAGGTAATTCTTGATGATTAAAGCTAAAATAATAAAAATAAAAATCAAAATTAGCAGCATTTTTGTTATTCTTTGGACTCTTCATTTACAACATACACAGATCTCCAAAATCAAGAGAAGACATATCTATTTGCAGAAGTTTTGATAGCTAGAAGACAATCTATCTAAGTCCTTCCAGGTGTGAGAAACTTTTAAGCCTAGGAATAAAGAAAAAATGCGTCAAAAGACAGGCGGTGACCCCTGATTATGAGCAGGAAGAAAATGTGCTTCAGACTTTTGCTACGTATTCTATATTTTATTTTTAAGTTAATGTGGGCAGTCTTTACCTAGATAGAAGAAACATCCCTAAAAAATTAGAAATTAAAAACCAGCTTGAAATTAGTAATAGGAATTGAAGAAGAATGTAAAGGAGCTGAGGTAATTAAATTTAAACATTAAATAACATAATGAGTATTTTCCTATAAATACCTTACCAGTTTATCTGGTTGAATTGTTGGATGTAGTTTCACAACTGCATTCATATATATATATAGACAAAAAAATATGTATTTGAGTGCCTCCTAAAGGGACTCTGATATTTATATTATAAATGCTTGGGATATAGTATTACTATTTTCATCATTAAAATGTATTTACTAATTTGGAGAATCACTGTAATAGTTATTTAAATAAAGAAAAACAAGAAAAAAAAAAAGGTTTGCTGGAGCAGAGCTTTTACAGTCAAATGCATTCCTCTCTATAGCCACAGCAGGTGGGAGTTTAATTATGTGCTCCAGAAGCAGTGATTAAGTACCTTCGTGCAAAGGATTGCTGGCACTTGGATTTTATACCTTGTTAAATCCCTCAACTGCCTGCATAGTGTGTGAAAATAGCTGTTTTCAAGTATTTTTTAATTTTATTGTAATATTTGGTGAGTTGTTATTTTAGGGGCAATTAAAAAGCATTGGAATGATTGTGTGGGTCAGCATTGAGAGATGTAAAGAGCTATTCCATTGCAGCACTTACGTATGTGTCGTCTTCTTCTGTCTGATCAGTTTATGTGCATAACGTGTGATAAGGTCAGTAAAACTTTGTAAGTTCTTAAATATATTCACTCCTACTCACATAGAAAGCAGAAATAAGGATGCTTATATCTCATGAGGTAACATTCACTGATCTGACAGTGAAACCTGATCATGTTTTTAAAGAAAGAATGTTCTTTAGCTATTTGAAATATCATTGTGTATATGGTGTGCAGTATCACAGTATTAGCAAGGTTGGAAGAGACCTTGGAGATCACCAAGTCCAGCCTGTAACTCAACACTAACCCACTGCCTTCCACTTATTTGTTCAGCTATGGAAGAGTTTATTTTGAACTCTGTACTTTTTGTTTTGTAATAGGGTAATTTGCATTGGTGGAGATGGATCTGTCAGTGAAGTTGCTCATGGTCTACTACTTAGAGCCCAGATAGATGCTGGAAAAGACATAGATTGTGTATCAAAGCCTGTCAGAGCACCAGTTCCTCTCGGAGTGATACCAGCAGGTGAGAATAAAAGGTACTGTTACATTTTGTTAGTCATCTGTTTTAAGTCCCTCTGACATGTTTTACGGTTTTGGCTACAAAAGGGAGCTCTTGATGCTGAAGCCTCTTTTACTTAAGGGAGCTATTGGATAAGTATCCAAAATTGGTGATTTAGATTGATTACAATTGACTAGATTTTAAATTGTAATGACAATTTATAGTAATGGGACAGATGAGCTCTTTGCCTGAAGGAAGAAGGTGACGAAGTATAAAACCAAAATAATTTTCAGCTGATGCAGGCAAAGACCAAGTTTTGCCCCTATTTCCTGATAGAAATTATACCATATGAACACTTTGTTTTCGTAATTTTCCTTTCTTGCATCACTCCTGTTTTCTTGGCAGGATTCTCTGTTAGATTCATACTTAGGAACTGTTTTAAAATGGTGTCCCAAAAATACATTCTGTGGGGTGTATTTTTAAAAGAAGTGCTTACAAAATTCTTTTCTCTCTTCTTTACTCTTACAGGCCTGGAAATCTATCTACCAGTCTTGAAAAATCCTCTTGGCCCTTTATTAACTTCTACTTGCATCTTGTGGTGTATTTTTGATTGTTTTTGAAGGGTTCTGTGTCCCTTCTCCTGACAATTTTTGTATTTACTCTTCTCAGAGTATAACTTAGCCCAGGCAGGAAGGCTTTAAGTAAAATTGTATCGTGGTTTAACCGCAGCCCACAGCCAAGCCCCATGCAAACACTCACTTGTTCCCTGCCAGCAGGAGCAGGGAGAGAATTGGAAGGGTAAAAGCTGGAAAACAGATGGGTTGAGATAAAGACAGTTTAGTAGGTAAAGCCAAAGGTGTGCATACAAGCAAAGCAAAACAAGGAATTACTTCGCTGCCTCCCAGGTGCTGCAGGTGCTCAACCATCTCCAGGAGAGCAGGGCCCCATCACACAGTAACAGAGTCTTGGAAAGACAAATGCCATCACTCCAAATGTCCATCACTTCCTGCTTCTTCCCCCCACTTTACATACTGAGCATGATGTCATATGGTCTGGAAAATTCCTTTGGTCAACTGGAGTCACCTGTTCTGGCTGTGTCTCCTCCCAGCCTCCCATGCACACCCAACTTCTTTGCCAGTGTGGCAGTATGGAAAGCACTTATAAAAGCAGCATGAAGACAGGGACTAGTTGCTTGTAAAAGTGGAAGATTACAGTAGCTTTTTTCTAAGTTAAAAAGCCCTTGAAAATGTATTGGCAAAAGTCATAGCAATCTCAAAGGCATGAAGCTAATGAATTTGAGTGCAGCAATTGGGCCATCACATACCAGTTCAGTTACTGTAAATACCTTGATGGTATTGAGACGGAATCTCTCCAGCACTTGACTCCGTGTTGTGCTGGGGTCACTGTGCCTCATTGTTAGTGCTTACTGTCTTCAGTTTAAGACAAATATGTCATGATCAAATGGACCTGTAAACCCAAAAGGATGCTCTATGGCTTATTGCACAGAATGCCTTAGATTGTGTTAAAAGAGGATGAGAACAATTCATAAAATGATACAGTAAGAAACTCATTACTAAGTATTCCAGGTAAATATGACACTTGTTCTCATGAAGATGGAACTCAAAGGTCAATTAATTTTTTTCCCCACCAGAAATCAATTGTACAAAATTATTAGGATTCTCCAGCTGAGTAGAAACAACAACTGTATTATAGGGTTGTATGAGTGGCTTAAAATCTGGTTTTAGCTTCTATTATAAGTAGCTAAGACAGCATTTTGAACTTTCAGTCAACTTGATGGGAAGGAGATGCTCTTGAAGCAGCTTACCTCCTGAAGAGAAAGGTCCAGAGGGGAGTGTGTTTTCACTAAAATACTCCACTGAGCTGTCTTATTGTGGTCCAGATCAAATGGATGAGATGTGGGGAAGCCTGCAGTTGTACTGCTGGCCATTAGCAAGAGTGTTTGTTGCTATGGGAACTACTGCCAAGAAACTGTATGGAGGGTGAAATGGAGAAAGGGGAGGGGGAACTGGAAGGACATTAAAAAAGCTATCCAGTTGTTACAGAACAAGAGACAATTTATATATATATATCTGATGTCTGTGAACCTTTTGGTCCGTAGTGTTTTATTTAAATAAATTAATGATTTCCAATTAATTCAGAAAATAAAATATTACTGGGGGACTGTTAATTTCTATGATATTTCAGGCAAAGAACCAAAATATTGGTGTAGTTTTCAACAGAATTTTAGCTATGCTTGAGTAGCTAGTCATTACATCACATTTATCTGTTTGGATGGGGGAGACATTAACAGCCTTATGAATATTCATGTAGTTTGGTTAATTAAGTTAATTGTACTGCAGAAGTGCTTACACTCCCAAGGACAATTTTTTTCTCTACAATTTCTGTTAGGCACCTTCATCAGTTGTGCTTTACATGACTTGCAGTTACTTTGTCCTTGCTGTGATGCTTATTGCACATTTCATGGGAAGGAGGCTGTAGGAAGTTGTTTGTAATGTCAGGAAAGTGGGTTGATATTTTGAGCTGAATTATATTTTTAGAACAATAAAATCTTCTTTGTTTCTGTTCAAAAAAATCCTGATGACAGAGGTACTAGAATTGTATGGATGAAACCCTTTTACAGTAAATTGAGTAGTTGGAGTGAAAACAGAAAATGTTACTGTTACTAATGTGTGAGGAGTGCAAGCCATACATGGACATCAAAGTTAGACTCTGAAGTAATATGATAATCTTCAGAGGAAACATCTAGTTATTGGTAAATAATATCTTGAGCTTATACAGGGAGGAAAAAGATGACCTGGGAAGATGAATAATGGCAAGAAATCAATTAAATCAGAATTTTGGTTTGGGTTTTTTTTTTTAATAGACTGTGTGTTTTGGTTTTGCTTGTTTATTTTGGTTTGGATTTTTTTGTCTGGCATTCTGCTTGTTTAGGACCTAGTTAAGTCATTACTGGTATCAAAAATGCTGTACTAATACATTGTACTAAGAGGGTTTCTTAGAGAATGTGATGATGCTTGCTACTGAAGAAGTCTGCTTGTTCTAGATCTTCGACTTGTAGAAGGGAGGATGAGGTACTTAGGTTTCTGAACACAGGACTTTTTTTATCCTCCTAGGAGTCATGAAAGGGTGGCACATTGCCTTATTTACTTCTGAAAATGTTGATGAGCTCCACAGATTTAAGAGAAGGATGCAATTACTTGCCCCTGTCATGTTTAGTAGGAATGAGATTTAACTCTTGTTAAAGTCAATATGAGGATTGGTACTGATTTCAGATGTGGTTATTTGGTATCTTGCTGCCATCTGTATTGATAAATCACTCCTCAATGAGGAATTGCAGTTTTAAGACATACCAAACCTGATCTTCAGAAGTATATTCTGCCCTGTGCTTTTTTATTATCTTGCTCTTCAGTGACAAGGAATATATATTTTTTTAAGACTTCCCTGCTTCAACATACAGGAAATAAACATGATTTGCCCGACTTGCAATGATCTGCTGCTTGTGTATGATTTCCTTTGTTTTGAAGAGGTACCCATAGCAGTTGATAAGAGTTGTAAAATTTTGATTGAAGAAAGTATTTGAGTATTTTTCAGTTATATCATTATCTAGCTTCACTGGCAGAACAGAATCTGTTTGGATCTGGAAGTTAAATCTTTGAGGCAATTCAAACGTGAAAAAGTGTTGTGCATATACTTGTTGTATTCTGTAAAGAATTGCTTTTTAGGTCAAACATAGGGCTTTTTGTAGTTTTTAGATATCTGTTATTTTAATAAAGGTACCACACTTCCTTCACATAGTAGGAACCCCGAGAGCCTTACTTAGAGCTCCTCTCTCTGATGTTATGGCAGCTTTCAATGAAGTTCTGAATTACCTTCAGAGAATAAGATGCTTTAAGGACTTAACAGGGGATCTGTGAGATACTGAAATTCCCAGTTATTTTACATCTTTTATTGAAACAAATTATTTAAAAAAAAATCAAAATATGTATTCCTGAATATGTATCAATCACCACTAGTCATGAGCCTTCAAAACTATGATTTTTAATTTTATGAACTGACAACTAGTTTTCCACTTTTTCGACTCCATGCTGATGTTGCTGGTTCTTGATTCTTTTTCTTCTGTTTACCGCCTGATTTGTTGCTCTTTCCCTTGTTTCAAAATACATTATTCTCTATTAGTCACTGGATAGACTGGCTTGCCAGTTAAATGGGTCAGTTTGAATGCATTGTATGCAAGTCAACGCTTTGTCAGACATCAAATTCTGTGTTTTCTCAGTTTTTCAGTCATTAATGTGTTCTTGTATGTAAAACTGATTGTTAGTAATTAATTTTATTCACTTTTCTTTCTAAGAACCTAAAATGTAGCCTGCAAGAGGCACAGCAGCTATCTTTGACTAGATCTAGTATAATTTTTGCTGGGAGATGTACAGTTTTACACTATCTGGGTAATATTGTACCAACTTAAAAATATTCCCCCAACGTATCTTATTAAATAATTTGCCTTCTACATCCTCAGTAGGGTATATTAGAAGGGAGGGTTTACGGACATGGTTTTAAAAAAACACCAACAGGCAATTTTTGTAAATCTTGTTTCAACCCCGTTGAAACTTATGTTAGTTTCATAGTTTCAAAGTTATGGCACTTATGAATGAATTTGTGGAGAAGATTTTATAGACCTCTGGAAGGTTTTAATTTAATGCTGTCCAGGATTTCTGCTGTTAACAAGACTGAGTAATTTATGAGGAGGCTTTTTTTTTTTTTTTTAATGAAGTAACCGGAAAAACTCTCCTTGTTTTTTTCCTGTTATTCTGTATCTCTGGTGTCTTTACAGTAGTTTGTGTTCCCTTTTACAGGTACTACTAATATTTTGGCCCATACACTGTATGGTATTGAGCATGTGGTGACTGCAACATTACACATTGTATTGGGTAAATATTTTTACATACATTATCAGATTTTAAATAATAGCACATTTAGGAGTTAGAAATTTAGGAGTTTGCCATAACCAGTTTTTCAGTAAAGGCATAGGGTTGTGCTATTTCATTGTAAATTACATTGTAAGGCTCTTAAACACAAATGATTCTATCCTGATTTGTAGTGGACTGGAAAGGTTCTCTGAGCATAGTTCAGTAGCAAGAGCTCTTCTGGTTACTAAAATCTGCCGTGGAATAATGTCTCATTTTGGCTTTCATGCCCTATTACTGATGTTCTTTTAGTGCAAAAAGCAACCTTTTCCAGGCTTGATTGTGTGAGTAATGTTACTCTGTAATGAAGTAGCTGAATTTTCGTCATACCTTGAGCTTTTTCAAGCATTTGAAATGACTACTTTTGTAGAATCTTAATTATATATAGGTTGATTCTGGTCTCTATCAGAAAAACTCGATTTCCTGAAGAGACGAGTCTGAAGGCTTTTTCCCTCAGAAATTGGATGAAAAAGTTAAGTTGTATTTCATGTGAAATACAGCTGTTATTTTTAATTTGTGTTCTTTATCTTTGAAATTTTAGGACATATTCAAGCAGTAGATGTCTGCACTTTCAGTACTCCAAGCAAGCTGTTGAAGTTTGGGTTCTCAGCTATGTTTGGTTTTGGTGCAAGGACTCTGGCTTTGGCTGAAAAACACCGTTGGATGCCCTCCAGTCAGCGGAAGGATTTTGCTTTTGTCAAAACACTGGCAGATCTCAAGTATGCCATGAGATGTTGTATTTTTCTAGTATTTCTTGTTTTCCTGAGGAGAATGCAATAATTAATGTGATCAAAATACAGACAGCAGTAGTTTAATTATCTTATTGCAGAACAGATTTAAGTCAAATGTGATGTATATCTCTTTACAAGTAGAAGAGGAGATAAATTCTTTACATTCAGCATCTCCTTAAAATCATCTTAACTTCAGTAAAAGTCTGTCTAACAGTCAGAGTACTGGTTTACATGATAATAAATATAAATACTTTTCTAGGCCAGAGGAATGTGAATTATCATTTCTACCTCTACAAATTCCACAGGAAGACTCTCATGAGTATGACACGTAAGTAAATGTGAATCAAACAATTCCAAAACTAAAAACATGTGTCTTTGAGGATAAAATTGTATAGATTCTTTGAATTTGTTCAAATTTATTTAACAAGTGAAGCTATCTGAAAAAAAAAATATTTATTTTGACAACTGCAAACTTGTACACATTGTAAAGTGTTCCCTGTAGACAATAAAGGATTTGTTACAAGGCAGTCTTCCCCTCAGTATTATTGATATTCGGATCCATTAATATATTAATTTGTTTCTAAAGTATGTGTTGCTTAAATGTGCAAAAAAAGACTTATTTTACCTATATCTTTCCATCCTTTTAGAAAGAAGAAAGAGAAAGTAAAAAAAAAAGGTGAGCTTTTGCTTTTACAATTATTTAAAAGCAAACTGTAGCTGATTAACTGGAGTAATATAGAATTACTCTGTTATATTTAGGTAGCAAGGATCAGTGGCAGAGAATTCAGGGTCACTTCCTGAATGTGAGCATTATGGCAATCCCTTGTCTGTGTTCAATGGCACCAAGAGGCTTGGCACCTAATACAAGGTTAGTATGGTTTTAGAGAATTAGTCATGTCTATAAATTCTGACATCTTACCTTAAGACCTTGGCTTTTCCGAGAATATCAGCCTATGTTTAGGTAGTCTAGTCCCTCTGGAAGGGGGGAGGGAGCATAGACTGCAGCAGACGTGATAATCCCAGGAATTGTAATCAGTTTTTGGATCAGGCAAATAAGGTCAAGCAGTCTAACTAGAATAATGAGTGGATAATTGCTGTGATTAAATTAGTTGGCAAGTCTGACTTAAGTAGTAGTCATGGAGCAGTCATCTGTCATAGGATTTGGCTGTATGTGGAAACTTCATTCTTGGATTTTATTTTTTCAAATATAAAAGTACCCCTCATCTTCTGTTTTACAGCCAACAAAAATGAAGTATGAATCTTTCTGGTGTTATTAAGAACTAAAATTCACACTTGGGTTTGTGTGGGGTGGTTGGTTTGTTTGTTGTTCCTTCTGAACTTGAGAAATGCAGCTTCTACTTGCAGGATTTGGGGAAACAAA
>WEKX01026972.1:3594-45708 GCA_013390025.1 Pitta sordida | reverse complement strand
AAAATATTATTAATATGATTATAATTGTGATTATATAATCACAGTTGATTTTCTTACTCTGAAATAATCATCATCCACCTTTGTGAAGGAAAACCACACCAGAAGTGAATTACACTCGCCGCTATTTATTTGGGGATGCAGTCTGTACTCTGTGTCAAAATGCTGATGCCTGTGCTCTGAGAACTTCCAGTGAACATATCTCTTCAGAGCAAACAGTAAAATGAAGTCAGGTGTCAGTCATTCGTAAATCTCTTGTATTTATATATAAAGCTGGATAGAAACACTGATTACATATCAAATGTAATCACTTATAGAAAGAACAAAGGAATTAAATCTCTTTTTGTTGATGGTGTTTCTTTCTGTTCGGAAATTTTCCCGTCAAGATTCTGGATACTTTGTATGTACTCCTGCACTATTTCTTTCCTCTGGTCCTAAATGAGGGTGCTCATTTCCAAAACCTTTAAAGCATAGACAAGTTTGTTTGTGACTTTTAAAATCGGATTTAGGTCAGGAAGTCCAATTTATACAAGCTTGGAGAGGTTTTTTTAATACCAAGCATATCTGAATATGCCTGTCTTTATACCTTTGCAGGATTTCACATAACCTAATATAATGTTTGTCATGGTTTTAATTTTTCCTCAGAATGGATCTCTTGTATGTCTGCTATTTACCATTCTTGCCAGAGTCATTCAGCACAAGAAATGCAGTATCTACAAGATACAGAAACTGGTTTCTTCCTTGCACTCGTGTAATATGTAATGGATGGTTTTAAAAAAGGATCTTTACTCTGTGCTTTACCTATTCATGTGTAGGATTTTGATTTCATTTTAAATGAAAGGCGTAAACCTCAGGTCTGAAAACTAATAGAATTTCTGCATTTACTTGCTGATCCATAGCCTTTAGGTTAGATTGTGTGTCAGCCAGCAGTTGGCTTGTTGAATGAAGCAATACTTTAAAAATAAAATGAAAAGATTTCTGTTATATGTAGTCTGACACCAGATATGAAGGGAGATTTTTGGTGGCTTATTATTGGAAATGTTTTCCAGTGTGTCTGATAAGCGAGACTGAACAAGCTGTAGGAAGTAGACCTAATCAGATAATGCTGAATTGCAGACCAGAAAAAAAAGAAATGTATTTTGCCTAAGTGCTATGACTGAGGACAAAATGGCTAGTGTAATGACAAAAGACACTGCAGAGATCAGGGAGTAAACGTGCTGGTTCATAAGGGTGGCTGTTGCATCTAAGCCTATTTACTTGTATATAGTAAATGTTTGCATTATATAAGGTTTATATCTAAATGCTTGACTGAGTTTGCACTCTAGAGATGGGGCATGTAAAAAGGACTGGGAGAGCGTCAAACTGCATCAGCTCTTAATTTTTCAGTGAGTCTAGGTATTTTTTTTGAACTTCAAAGGAATTCAAGACACAGACTTATGAGAGGGTCCCCGTGAGGGATCATGCACTGTGCTCTGCTCAGGCTCTCAGTGCTGCAGATCCGTCATGTAAATACACTTGAACACTGAAGATATGAAGATATTTACAGGATAAGCAAATTCTCAGTATGACTAGAGAATTCCTGATGTTGTAGGGTGGAGGGCAGAGGAGAGTCATGTAGAAAATCTTAGAAAGAGTTTCCAAAGAACTCAAGCAAAAAGTTTCCTTTGTTATTTCCATGCCTAGGTATGAAGGGGTCATTACCACAGATTGGTAGTTAACACGGAATGCTATCTGACAAAGCTTCATATTCTTTTATGTGTTCATACTGCAGGTAGACAATAGATTATATCACATGCAAGCACAGTGCCATATTAATATTACATGACAAAGATGCATACTTACTTTTTTGGTCTGGCAACATCTTTTAAAAGAAAAAATTGTTGGAAGATCCTTTTGGTTTTGTACCTTAAATGTCTCTGCTTAGGAGAAAATTAATTTAATTTCATAAGATCTACTCTGTGCTGATTTTATTAGACAACTAATGTAAAATTAAAGATTTAAATGGATTGCGTGACCCTATAAGTATATTCACATTCATACCTGTCCGGACTAAACATGCCATCTGTGGCTTCTGCTTTATTTTTCTTACTGTATATTTGGAATTCAAGGTAACATTTATTTTTTGAGGAAAAAATCAATAAATTATTTTAATTGTCCCCCGCTTTGTATAACTAATTTTAATTAGTATAATGTCTTTGTTGGCAAGGCTTATCAGGCAAATAACTTGAAAAGGCAAAGAAAAAGCTTTATAAAGAATGATGTTGGGTTTTAAATCTAATTGTGATGCTGTCTCTGCTATTGTGTGTGATTGAACTCATAATTTTTAATCCGGTGTTCCTTCCAGCAGTGTAGCTACTAGTGTAACCCAGGGTTCTCTGTAATGGAGCTAAAGAAAAAATTTTTGTCAGTTCTAAATTTACAGTTTGGTGCCAAACAGATGTAGTCTTGAGTCACCTATATTGTGGCACATGTGTTGTAGTTTCTAGTTTTAATGAATTAGCTTGTTTTAATGTTTGTTAGGCAAATCTTGTAGATAAGAATTCAGAACTTTGGTGCCAGGGGAGCAGTAAGGGCCTCCTCTGATAGATGTTGCCAGGTGTATTGCCTTCAAAGGAGCAACTTGCAGAATTCAGTGGCAACATAGGCAAGTCTTAATACTAGGACTCATCAAGAAGATGACATCACTAAGAACAATATAATATGTGGAAATCAGGGCATTTATTTGTAAAGCAAAGGATCACTGCCCTGCTTTATGAATATGTACTAATAACTTGAGTTCACTGAAAATATCATATCCCTGATACTAACTGAATTCTTCACCATTTTTGATAACTAGGCATTAGCTTACACTGACAGTGAGCTTGCTAGATGATTAGTCCAAGAATTCTTGAGTTTACTATTCTCAAAGAGCTGAATTGTGAAAGACCCAGAAAATTAACTAATTTACTACTTCAGTTGATAGCAGAGAAGCCATAAAAATTCTCTTTAAGGGCATCTCAGTGCCATTCTAATAAGTGTGGTGATTTTTCTCAAAGCTTTCACTTGTATTATTACCCTCCTGCAGACTATTCAATGAATATTGAAATACAATATTTTGAAATTGTCCAATATTGAATGAAATGTTCAGTGGGATAGAAGGGAATCTCCTGTGATCCACAGTTCCTCTTCCTAGGAGCTTCTCTGTGGCAGCCTTTTGCTTTTCTAAACTGTTTGATGTATCACACTTTTTCTAAAGGCTGCCGTATGAGAGAAGAACTTGTGTCACTCTTTGTTCTGCCAAATGTGTCTGTCCAGAGTCAAGATCCTGCCTTCAACATAAATATTTGTGCCAGTGGCTACAGGCATCTGGCCTTCAGAAGACTCTGCATAAATGTAGTGGCTCTTGGTGAACAGAAGGGGAACGATAAAGAGTAGCCTTTTGTGTCCTGAGAATTTGGGACCTTCTATTTCATGTGGGGCTTTAATTAGACCTCAACCTCTTCTGTCCGTAATGTACATTAGCGAGGGATGCCCATCAGAAAGCCAGCTACTATGTAAGCTGAGCAAAGGAGAAGTTAAAGGAAATTTCAGTAGTTTGGAGGCTAGGATTATTTGCCTCTTTCTTGATAGTTGGACAGAGGTAAGTTAATTTAAAAAGCAGTGAAAGTTTAGATCCATTTGGATGGAATAGAGAGAGTAAGCAAGACCCTAACATTGATACTAAACAGTAATATTATACCTATATATGTGTGTGTGTTTCAATAAAATGTATGTAAAAAAAAGACAATAGAAATATTTTGTTCCTTTTATACTTTAAGGAAAAGTTAATCTGATTAAAGTTACAATAGTAAAAGGGAAGCCAACATCTGTGTTAATTAGCAGTTCGTCTTCAAAGCTTGACTGATCTCTTACATGATGGCCTTTTGCAATTGAATTAAAATTCAGACTGAAGCAATTTCTATTTTTACCTCCTTTTTCGATATCAGAATAATTTGTCTGTATTTAAGATTTGATTTTTGCTAAAAATATTGATGTTCCATAATCCGAAATGAACTTTTGGTTCATGTGAATCGGCAGCATAGAGAAGAGCACTGTGGCTCCAGATGCAGTTTCAGAGAATGTGTCTTTATAACATGATGTGGTGTTGGGGGTAAGGATATGTACGTTCTCCAAAGAATCTGTTTCTCTTGGATATTTGACAGTTAAGCTCTTTGGGTCAAGGAGTGTTGTGTGGGTGTATAGTGCCTGCACACTGAGGATTCACAGTGCTAGTGTAATGTAAATAATCAGTAATTTAGCAATAAATTAGGATTTAATTTTAGAACACCTGGAAACATTTTTATGAATGCCATAGTTGGGGAGAGACAAGTTGTTAGGGGAACAGAGGCATAGAGGAGTTATTGATGGAGCAATACGCACTGATGAGGGCATTATCTGTAGAGTTTGAGTTCTCTTTTTCCAGTTAATATTTTCTGTTCAGAAACAAACTTTCCATTAATATTCTGTCCCTCCATAACCTTTTTTTGGATGGGCATTCAGCCTGATGAAAAGCAAAGTTCTCAGAAAAATGTGAACTGTAGGGAGAAAAATGTAACATAGCCTTCCCTTCCATGTTAACATCAGAGGTTGAGTTTGAACTACCACAATGACTGCAGATTGTGGAAAATTTAAAAGTGTATCAGCTGGTGGACATCAGTGTGGTTTCTGTCAGCTGAGTATCTGATCCAGTGTTCTTCCCACTTAAATAAACAGAATTAGGATGCAATCTTATGCTAGCTATACTTTCATTTTCACCATAGCAGTAGAGCAAAATGTATTTATAAAAGCCTCTGATAATATACCAATATCACAGACATACAATGTTCACCTTTACAAAGTTGTGTCATAATTTTCATTTTAAACATAAAAAAGACCCAACCTAATAGAAAATGTTTTAATGAAAAATCTAAACTGCTTTCAGACAAGGTTAGATCAACTCCCTTCAATTCTTGTGTTGAGAAGGTAAGAACTAATCAAGAATTTTTTTCTGTATTGACCTACAATACATTTCACTAAAATAAGCTAGGAGTAGTGATTGCCCTTTAATACCAAAAGAGAAGGATGGGAAAGTCTCCTTAATTAAATCTCTTTGGGAATCCTGGATTAACTGCAGCTCTGTTTAGTTTATATCCTCCCTGTAGAAAAATGTGCAGATCCAAGACAGAAAATATTGATTTAAATGTAGATGCAGGAAAAAGGCATGTTGTCTTTTTTTCTTCCACTTGGCACTGTTTTTAGTTTTGATTCATTTTTGGTTACAAAGGATGAAAATCTAAATCTTTCTCTACTCCCTTTTGCAGTGTGTGAAAATACTGAACCAGCACTCAGCAACCTGCATGCAGCTATTGCTAAAGAGAAGAGCACATAAAGCTGCCCTGCAGGGGACAGTGGCACAAACCCTCAAACCTGTGTCAGGATTTCAGCTGTCACTCCCTTTTTCACAGCCACCAGGGGTTGTAGTAAGTCTTTGGTTTAGCATAGTCCAGGGGAAAGTGGGGAACAGTGGGACAAGGGTACACCATGGTGCCACAACTTGCAAGCCTGAGTACTGTCCAGAGAAATTTTGGCATTATGTACTTTCCATTTGCTTCAATCACTGCAAGCATAAATAATTGTACTGTGGAGCCAAGTGGTGTGCATGTATAGACCAGAAGAGTTGCATTTCCTGATAAACTCAGTCTTCCTAAGCATGGTGTGAAACTTACTGAGGTGATTTTTGAAGAGAAAATGGCTATGTAAGCATGCCAACAGCTTAGCCCTCAAATTTGCTTATGTGAATTTAGTTTTCCTTCCTTCCAAACATAACTGCGTGGTTGTAATGGTCGACACTCCTGTGGATCCTCTTCTGATTTAAACATCCACTACCTCATGAGAAAATCCAATGCAAATGGAAATGTGTGGAGCGATACACTTCTCTTTCTGTACAATGCACCTCTGGCAGGTTGAGGTTATTTGTAATCATGCATCAACTGCTTGACCTCAGGAGTCAAGTGCAACCTGGGGACTTACAAAAGGCATTTTTAGTAATACATTGAATGCACACAATATATGGGCTGTAGCTCAGACCACAATTTGTACTTAAGAAAGGAAAATAATGAACTCTTGATTCAAGAGAAATCAAAAGAATATGTATTTCTGGAAACAGAAGGATTAGAGAAAAGAGGGAAGAAGAAAAAGATGGGAATTGGGATTTAATGTTCTGTGAACAGTTTGCAAGAGGACCACAGTGTGTGTCTGTAGAGTGAGTGCGACCTGTAGAAGCCCTGTAGCTGTAAGAAACTCAGCTACCAACTCGTGTTCTCTATAGGGGATGTAATTCGTCTTGAAGGGATTAGCACAGGTTTTCCTGCATGAGAATCACCACAAGATAATATATATAAGTGCTACATATAGGCTGGAGAGCAGACTTTACAATTACAATTATTTCATCTTGTTTCTTTTCTGTGTGCTTTGCAGCAAGCTGGACCTCTATGACTAGCCTTGATAAACAGGAATTCTCCTTTTCTTCTCTGATCTCAAGCAGCACAGGCATCTGAAAGAGCCTTCTCTGCCTGGGTGAAATAACTTCTTTCTCTTGTTGCCTGAGTTCACAACTAAACAGAGATGCATCACAGTCAGGTCAAGGAATCAGAAATAAAGAAACTACGGAAGACTGGGCAGAAGAAATCAATTTCGTTAAGCTGCTACCCTTTTCCCCCCGCTTTGTTTCAGATTTCCATGTTTATATTAAATAGAGCAAAGAAAGAGAGGAAAGAAATAAAACCAATGTACACAACACGAAGGTTGGAAATATATAGATAAATTAAATATCCAGGCAGATGGCACAGGTAATTCAGTACTTGTAGTAACAGATTTTTCCTTACTTCTAATGTTTTTGCCTTTGTTATCAAAACTTGTAAATAGTAACTCACATAGTTTTGGTGGGGTTTTAATAAGATGCAGTTAAATACAAAGCCGTCATTCTTCTGCTCCCTTTTGTGATCATTCAGAAGTGTCCTTCTTGTCTTGTTTTCAGTGCCATTTTGACATAGGATTTATTAATAGTTACATCTCTTTTAAATCAGATTGTGAGGGGACATTCTCTTGGGCTAAATTGTGACCTAGAAGTAGCCTTTATGGCAGGTTTTTAGCAAATTCAACTGAAATGGACTCTTGTCCCCTGTGTTCCGTACAGAAAGCCGATATTTGTGGACATTAATTGAACAGGATGCCACTCAAGTGCAGTGTGTTTTCAGGATTCACAGTAAGGTCAGTCTACCACGAGTTTGGATTGGCAGGAGTGCATCACTTCTCCTTACCCAGGTACATCTTGCTGGGCACAGTCACTGTCTGAATCTGGAATGTGTTCTGTGCTGTTCACAATGCATTCCACTTGTTTAAGCTTTGCATAAAAACTATATGTGATGGATGAGAAAACTATCCGTATAAAAATATTTCACTTTTCAGAATGACCTGAAGCACAATGTGGGCTTTTGAATGTGTGAGACATGCTGCTCACTGCTAGCGGGGCATGGTTGTTTATTGTTAGATGTCCTGCATCATTATGGAAAGCAAAGCAAGCACTTGTGTGTACACACACCCATACAAAAGAATGAATAATTATGATAAACAGCTGCCTAACGGGTATCTTTGTAATGCAGAAATAGCAACCATTTTTACCAGGTGAAATCGATTCTCTGTGCTTGCATCTTCATTGCTCTTCTTATGCTGTTTTTTCTGCAGAAAGTACTTAATGAAATAATTAGCAACAAAGCACTGGGTTTCAGAGAAAACAGAAATAAATTTAGGCCAGTGCCAATATTCTTCAACATTTAGAGTCTTACCCTTCTTCTGTACTTCCTTTCCTCCTCTCAAGAAACAGCCCTTTGGCAAAGGAAGTTTATGTGCTTCTCTAAGGAAAGGTGAGGAAAAAAAGGAGAAATCTCAGTCAGCAGAAATCCACTTTAGTATAGTGGTGAGTGTCCCCGTCTGTCACGCAGGAAACCGGGCTTTGATTCCCACCAGGAAAGCAGTGGTGTTGTTTATGAGTAGGACTTGATGATCCTCGTGGGTCCCTTCCAACTCAGAATATTCTGTGATAAGCACCATAACTACAATGGTAGCATTAATTTAGTTGTTATAGAATTAAGCAGCAGATGACCAGTATGTGCTGGTAGATAATTCTGCCGTATTTTCATTTGTAAAGAAATATACATTCAGCAATGCAAAAACTTAATGTAACCCAGCTGGAAAAAAAATGGTTGTCTTCAAGATGAGAGGGCAGAGCGGACATGTGCCTTCTAGCCCCATTCCTGATGGACAGTCACAGGCTGGCACAGCTGACATGGGACAAGCGGCACAGATCCAGGCTAAACCAGAGTACACTGGCTTAATTAATTAAGAAGATTAATGATCTCTTGATGCACCACAGGTACAAATAAGTACTAGAGACTTGTCTACCTGAAAAGAGTCTTGAATTAATTTTGATGTAGGTTTTGGAAATATATCTATTTATTTTGAAGCATTTTTACAAACCCTTCAGCCTGTTGGAAGTATATTTCACATTATAAAGCCTCGACTTCGTGGATTGCAGGTATCTTAGTTTGTTTAGACAAATACTATTATTTGTACTTATTTATTAATCAAAAGCCCTGACAAGCTGCTGCAAATAGAGCTGCTGCTGATTCAGTAGTTTGGTAGGAGAGTCGTCTGAGGATTAGAGTCTATAAACAGCCTTTTAGAAAAGATAATTTTTTTGTCAAGTAATTGGCCTGGAGAATTTTGTCGTTTCAATCTGTTATTGTTGAATTTTACTTTATTGCAATATTTTGAAATTAAGTGTCTATTTAATGCTTTTGGCAAGTTCTCTGTTAAATAATAGCTTTCTGAAGTACTAAATTTCTTGGGTTTTATCTTAATTACCACTCTTAATTGACCTTCCGTGATCTCTAGTTTCTCCCAAAAGAATTAAAAAACAGATTTCAAAACTCTTTTCTTCAATCAGATTGACATACAATTACTTGCGTACAGATCTTCTCTACCTTCACAAACTTTTTTTTCATTTTTATTGTTTTACCACTGAGGTCCCCCCAGGAAATTACAGTCCATTGAACCATAGAACCAAAATTGATTGTGCACATAAAAAATCCTGGAACAATTGAACAAAGAAAAGAACCTCCTGGAATTCTATAGTAAAATCAGAACACAAGTGACAACAAAACTTTTACCTGATTTGAACTCACTTGCCCTGGATGACTGTGGAAGTAGTTTCTGTTCCTCCATTTGCCCCGTGTGACAGGAGGAATGAGTTTTCCTGTCATTTAGCCCACATGAAAGCATGGTTAGAGGTGTCAAAGAAGATGAATTTCAGTTTGCAACAGTTTTATGGGGCATTCTCTATTTCATCTTCTTTGTATCCATTTCTTCTGCTTTTTTTGGAATATTGGAAAGTTAAAGCTAAAGAGCCCTGTCTAATTGTTTCTATTTTAAATTAATTTTTAATTAAAGCTTTAGGTAGCACACATTACAATTCTAGGAATCCTTTCACCACTTTCTTTTAAAATATACAAGGCAAGTCTCTTTTTTAACATGTTGTGAGAAACTGTAGTCAGTTCTTTCTGCTGGAGTTTATGGAAGGCGTTACTAAAAATGCAAATTCTATGTTTTGAGACTTGAAACTTTCAAGTAACTATTAATCTTGGAGCTTACTTTTATATTTGGAGATTAAATAATGGCATTTTAGGTGCTTAAACCTTCACTAAGAACAAGATAAGCAAGCATATTACTTCGTTTCAAGCATCTTAACTAAGTTGATTCCACTGGTCTTTCATGTATTTAATGTTAAGCATATGCCGATGTACTTCTCTGAAATGCTGGATGGTATTTAGCAGAGTGAATTGCAACCAATAATTAATGTTCCTTTAAGAACCCTAATAAAGTACAAAGCACGCAAAATAAGTTTTTATTTTTAAGATAAACAAAATAATGTTTTGTGAACATTGCCTTTTTATTGCTGCATCCAGCTATAAATCATGTCTTGAAAGCAAAGCCGTCTTTTAAAATGCGGTTTTGAAAAACAACGCATTATTTTCTCCTGAGCTGTTGAGACAATTTCCTGCCTAGATCTGGTGCCCCATTAATTTTAGACTATTAAACAAAAAAAGTTACTGCGAGCCATAGGAGACAATTTTGGATTTGTTGCACCCACATGTATCACAATAAATCTGCCTATTGTAGTTCTATGGATGATGTTTAACCAGCTCCTGTCTTTAGTACTTTGGGATAGCCTTATTCTGCACACAGATGGTGGATTTTTTTCCTTTTCAATGTGTAAAATTTGAAATTTGAATGCAATTACAGCAACAAGGGGAAGTCTTTTCTAATGAGCCTCAAAAATCCATGGCCAAAAAACATGTAAATCTCTCCTGTAGAGAGAGAAATTGAGTGCATGGTGTTAGCATAATAGCAAGGCCTGAGACATTGCTTTTCAGTACAGTTTTATGGGATGATGTTTTAAAAGATATTCAGAGATTTATGACTTTTTAGGGACAGCTAAATTTATTTTCACATTCCTAATATTGCTTTCATTAGAATTTTGAAAGTATTTTTATGGTATCAGATTGAGTCCTAAGGTGTTACTAAATCATACAGAATCCCTACTGCTTAAGTATATTCCCTTGTATCCCTGTGTATCTTCAGAGGAAAAAAGGGATGAATGTAAGTGCTTTGTTTTAAAGTATATAATCTGTATTCTGTCATGTACTTCATCTCCCAGGAAAAGTACCTGGGAACTCACTCTGCTGTTTTTATTTATCCTGCCAGTGCAGTATATAGATGAGAAGACTGAGGTCCAATGGTGTTAAAACAAGACATGAAATATTGATTAATTCTTTTTTTAAATTCCCTTTTCCTCCTGAGTATAGCAAATTTCAGATGCTACTGTCAATATAGTGCTCTCCAATAAACCTCCATTATCGGAAGGGTCCTGATCTTCTTCATGTTCTTATAAATGGGTATTGTGATTCTAAAAGGCTTTAAAAGATCAAGGCTAGTGTTTTTCTGGTGCAAGAGCAGAAAGCAAGTTAGAAGCAACACAGCCTTTATCGTGGCGGAACATTACTCAAGAATCACATTAATTGAGTTGGGAATTCTCTTTGCTAGGCAGTAGCAGAACATTCTGGTTGAAGAAATGAAGATCCTAATGGGGCAGATAAACAGATGTACAGTTTCATGGCTATAAAAGTGTCAAGTAAAGAAGCTGGAATCCACTGAATGATGTATTTAACACCCAGCCTTTGGTTCCCACTTGTCATTCTTCAGTTTAAGTTAACCTTTTATTTATTGTTTCCAGTATGGTCCTTTACACAAGCAGCTGAACAGATACTTAGGTGTTTCCCCAAGGAAAAGGATGTTTCAGGAAAGGTAGAGATAGAAGTTCACACCAGGTCACCCATGAAGGATGACAGATATGGCAAGGAAGAGAATATTTAACTACTTTCAGTGTTCTTGGATTCAGCTCCGGGATTTGAGGTAATTGTTTTTCACCAAAAACTAAGGCTGGAGTAAACTGGAGTGTACCAGAGTTTCTTTATGAATAAAAAGCTCTTGGAGGTTTTCTACCGTCCGTAACAAAAGGTATTCATCAGCAAAGGAATTGGAATTTCAGACCTGTATGTGCCAGGTAAATGTCATTATAAAGCTTGTACAACTACCTTTTCACCCATCATCTTAATTAGTATTTTGTTCAACTTGAGTAAGGAAGTACCAAAGAATCTGAGCCAAAAGCCACTGATGGGCAGATCTATGTGGGAGGCAGGAGACCGTAGTATGTTCTCGCTCTGAACTAGGAAGGAACAGGTGTGGATCTCTTCTCTCAGGCTGACGACACCAGAACGAGAGGACATGGCCTTAAGCTACACCAGGGGAGGTTTAGACTGAATGTAAGGAAGAGGTTTTTCAGAGAGAGAGTGATCACTCATTGGAATGGTCTGCCCAGGGATGTGGTGGAGTCGCCATCCCTGGAGGTGTTTAAGAGAAGACTCGATGAGGAGCTCAGTGACATGGTCTAGTTGGTGGGAAGTTGGACTAGATGATCCTGAGGGTCCCTTCCAACTCAGAATAACCTGTGAACCTGTGAACATGAGGTTGGTTCATCTGTCTCACAGGAAAGTTGACGTTTATAGGCAGGATATGTTGCTGCAGTAGCTCTGTTGACACCCAGCTCCTATCAGTGACATTTGCAAGAGCAGAGTAAAGACGACTTGGTTTGTAATTAACAACACATATGTTTGCTCATATAGCCAATCTGTGAGCCAAATACTTACACAGGTAATTTTTCTCATTCATACAGATAATACTTTTGGACTGATTTAACATAAATAGTAATTAGAGCAGAGATTATCGATCTGGGCGCTGTCCTTTGTGGTTTTCTCTCTGCTATGTTATTGCCAAGAATAACAGCGCAAAATTTTGTAAAGGGATATGCACAGAATTTTCTTTTCAAAACCTTGTATTAGGTGGTTTTCTATCCTTGAAAGTTTCATTTCTGTTTGAATTTTCAAGTGGAGCGTGGTGCCCAAGGCTCCGGGGTTGTGGGTTCGATCCCTGGGTGGGCGTTCACTTGGGAGTTGGACTCGATGATCCTTGTGGGTCCCTTCCAACTCAGTATATCCTGTGAACCTCTATTTTAGTGAATTTTATCTCATTTTACAAATTCTGCTAATTGCTATCTTTCAGATGTGAAAACAAATTATTTTTTTACTTATGGGAGATGCATCATTTGATTTCAGATATTTAACACGGTATTTTTTCTGTGGACAATAGCTTGAGGCCCCAAGCTGGGAAGAATGAGAGCACATCTATAAATAATTCAAAGTAATTGTATGGTTTTGACAGATTGTCAAGTTGCTTAATGCCTCTTGTTGCAGGCAATAGATTATATTTCTTTGATAAAATGTTGATAATTTCTCATTGCAATTTGTTTTGTGTATGTTATATTTTTACAGAGTCCAGTCAGGTTCATATCTCAGTACGGGTTGGTTTACCTTAATTTTGGCTATGGATGCCTGCTATGGAATTCACGTCTATGGGATGATAAATGACACCTATTGCAAGTAAGATCACAGGAAATTATTTTCATGTATCTACAATTCTGATGTCTTGTCAAAATTTCACAATTGATTTTAATATCATAAATCAAAAAAAAAAAAGGATCAGGGAGTCGTTTCCCAGTGTTTTGCATTGATGTGACACTATTGTCAGCATATTCCCTCCTGATATGGCACTTGCTGTTGATAAAATAAAAACATTTACAAAATCTAACATTAGATGTCATAAAGAACTATTTTTAATCAAAGATCTTTTGCAGTTTCTGAATTAGCTGGAAACTAAGTATGCTCATACTCTTCTGATAAAATGTACTTGCTTCCATGCTAAAACAAATCTGTAGAAGAAAAACAGACGAAAACATATTGTTTTCTGAATGCCAAATACATCTGAAAATGAAAGAAATGGATTAGCCCAGGATAGTTACCTGAAATTGCATTTCACCACCATTGAGCAAACTACCTGAACTTTCCAGATTATATATGGCTTGGTTTGAGTAGTAGAGGTTTCTAATTAGATAATAAAACAAGTCCTGTGAGCTTTATCACCATAAACTGACATAAATTGCAACCAACTACTGTTGGTGACCTTACAGTGACAATGGATTAATCCTATCATCAGAAGTATAACTCTAAACACAATTTTTAAAAGTCAAAGCTAAATGCTTTAATCTCCTCAAGTTGTCTTTGTGCAGATCTTCACTCCACATTCTGTGTTACTCCAGTGTGAGATTCATTCCTGGCAGACCCTAAAACAAACAAACAAACAATGATGGAATTTGAGTCACAGCTGTTTAATTAGGATATCTTAACATTTGAGACTGAATTTTTAGAAATTGCAGATCTCACTGATTGAGTCATCCAGATGAAATGAACATATGTTGTTCTTTGTTTATGAAAACACGGTAGGCACCCTGAGATGAGGGATGACAGGACTAAGGTTGTGCTCAGAGAGTTCAGCCAAGCTGACAATGCATAACCTTGATGTAAAACCAGTCAACAGCGTCATATCACTTAAGTCTGTTGGCAGCAGAGAAGGATTGGTTTCCTTAAAGCTGTAATTCGGACTGCATTACCTACTTAAAATGGATAATACTCTTATAAATGCCTTATTCAGGCAGTTCAAGAATCAATTTCAATAGTTGGAACTCTGCAATGAAAAGACTTTGCTTAGGGAAGGAGTCTTGTGACTGAGCTCTCTCAGGTTAAACAAAATGTGCAGTACCCATGACAGAGTCAGTGTATGCTGAGGGATACACTAAGCTTCATTTTCCATAGGAAAATTCCTAGAAATCGTGATGTAATGAAAGCCCTTATAGAGTATAGCTCAAGGAGCTCAAGTGCTGACACATGGGAATGATTTCAGATAATTCAAAGAATCATAGAATCATTTTGGTTGGAAAAGACCTCTAAGATCATGGAGTCCAATCATTAACCCAGCACTTCCATGTCCCAAGTGCCACATCTACACATCTTTTTAATACCTTCAGAAATGATGAGTCAGCGACTTTCCTGAGTATCCTGTACCAGTGCTTGACAACTCTTTTGGTGAAGAATTTTGGCCAAGTATCCAGTCTAAACTTGAGGCCATTTCCTCTTGTCCTATCACTTGTTACTTGGGAGAAGTAACAAGTTGCTACAGCCTCCTTTCAGGTAGTTGTAGAGGGTGATAAGGTCCCTCCTGAGCCTCCTTTTCTCCAGGCTAAACATCTTCAGCTCTGTCAGCTGCTCCTTGTGAAACTTGTGCTTACAAGACCCTTCCTCAGCTCTGTTGCCCTTCTCTGGACATGCTCCAGCACCTCAATGTCTTTCTTATAGTGAGGGACCCAAAACTGAACACAAGATTTGAGATGCTGCCTCACCAGTGTCAAGTACAGGGGAGCCATCACTTCCCTAGTCCTGTTGGCCGCACTATTGCTGATAAAAGCCAGGATGTTTGTATCCTGTATTCAGGTGCAGTGTATACTTATGTTTTTCTTGAAAATAATACTTAAGTATATCTTTCTTTCCCTAGGTCAGAAGGCTTTCGTAAAGTTCCGTACCACTATTACGAGCCCGGAAGAGACGAGTGTGAGGAATACTTTCTCCATGAAAACGCTCCGTATGGAGGTCATAGGTTTATCACGGAAAAAAAAGTATTTGCTAAATGGGCCAAGAAGCACACAATAATATTTACACATCCCAACTGGACAGTGTCTTGATACTGGTTTTCTTAACTCTTCCTTAACAGCGTATTACAAAAATGTCTCAGTTTACAATAGTTTTGCTTACATCTGGCTGGCATTTCTCAGCCTAGGTAACACTAAACTAAAAACCAGAAGACAAAGAGAGTGATGGTTCAGCTATTAAGCAAAATTAATCATCTGTGGAAAGCGGACACATTGTTTGTTATTTCTTAGGGTTTTACTCCACACTATGCACTTTATACTTTAACTGGATTTTACTTCAAGGCTGGAGCAGTTAAGTACAGACGAGATTTCCTGTGTATACAGGTGCACACAAAGAACATGGTGGTCCTTTGAAACTTGTCCATCATCTCAGATATTTAATATTAGTATTTATAACTTATTTGTAGTACTGCATCACTAGTTCCCTTTCTGGTATTAGCAGAAATTTCCAACAGGAGAAATATGAGGAAAAATATAAACTTCCAAGGTCCATGAATGAGTACATTTTGAAAAAATACCTGAATACATTGAAACATGAGCACTTGCATATGTAGTAAAATTAGAGATGAGCTAAACATTGTTCTTGAGCTGTACACAACTCTAATAGGAGAAGATATTACTTAAGAGACACTCCCGATTAATTCATATTTTCTGAAATGCAGCTTCCTTCCACCCTGGTCAGGCTGCACCATCTGGGGTGAGGTAGTTTGTACTTTTTGAAGCTGTTGTCTCACAGTTTAGTTCCAACAGCACATCACTAAGAAAAGACTGTTTTGCAGTCCAAGATGAACCTTTGGCTGTTGTACCAAGCCTGCTGTCACTGTCCAGGCTGGTGTCTTGTGAACATCTCCATTTACTTCAGTTGTGCCTTTGAGTTGCTCCAACATTCAAATAACAGTATTTTGACAGTATTTCCCATGCAACCATCATAATTTATTTTAGATCTCCAATTTCTCCACCTTTAAAAACAGGGATAGTGTCTATCTACCTCACAAGGGAGTTGTGAGGTCTAATTTAATTTCATTTAAAGCACTTTTCCTGATGAAGAATGCTACAGATCATTTATTCTTAACGCAAAAACAATGGTACCTGTCATTTATTTTTGTCTGTTGGGTATTTGAAGAAAGTGACAGCTACACAGTGTCTGGATCTGATGGCAAATTGTTCTGTGCATTCACTTTCCTACTGAGGATAATTTGTAATACTGAGTTCTCAGCTTGCATTGCTTCAGATGAAGTTGAAAGAACTTCTCACCTCACAGTATTAGCACATCAAGAGGCAGTTCAAGATTTTAAAATACACTCATCTCTAGTTTAAATATGTATTTCCAAGCTTACTGTCATGGAAAGTTTTCAACTGCAGCAGACGCATTTGTAATATGACCATAATGCAACTACACATGTGGGTTTTATTTAAACTGTATTTAAACTAATGCTTTAAGTTTATAATGTGTCCTATGAATATTTTAACATCTGGAATGTCAGATTCAACACTGTCTCCAGCACCACTGTGAACACTTGGAATTACGTGTGGAACATATCACACAGGGTTTACTCACACTACTTAAACATTAACCAACAGGAAACTTTATATGCTTTTGTAAATCATGAAAAGGGGAAAGTAAAAAGCTATTTTTACATGTAAGTATGTATTTGTATGCTGACTATTTCCTATTGTATATTTGTATATATAAATCTATATTTTATATGTTCATCACATATGTATTCTGTCATCAACAGCTGCAACTCTTAGGATGGGGAGGAAATCTCTTCACTAGTGTTCCTCCTTCTGAACATGTGTTTCTTGTTCCTTGTTGGTAGGTGATGCCATGGTATCATCTCTGTAGCCCCTTCTATTTTGTACTGTAAATACAGCTTTCTGATTTTATTTTTTAATATAGCTCAGCTTTCACTGCTTACTTTAATACTCTGAGTATTCATGCTGGTTGTCAGACAAAGGCTGTGTCCATGCTCATGATCCTGGATAAACATCTATATTCAAATGCAGGCTTTGTTCCAGACTTCTTGCATGACTTGATGCCTCACCTTCCTGTTCAGAAAAGCAGAACAGCAGTATTTTCCTACCCCCTGTCTTGACTGACTTTCTTGTAAGCTGTTGAGATGAATAGTCCCATTTTCAATTTGTATAATGGCTTGCAGAAGAGGTGCCCATAGTGTCTGAAAACTACAGGCAATGCTATAATATACAAATAATTTAAAATGGCTGCTTCTTGTCTCTGGATAGTTGTTGGCCAATACAGCATGGCATGAAATCAAAAGGAAAGGGACAGTGATGGATAAAGAGTTGTAGTAGCAAAATACAGTGGTCTAGATTTATTGCCATATTCATATGCATCTTTTAAGTTCGGATGGATGGCTGGATATATGGAAAGCTAATAAAAACATTGTAATGCACGATTTGAAGAATCCAGGACATGCAGAACTAGGGAGAATGTTCCACACATACCTCACAGGACAGCCTGGGAAATCCTATAGCTCCCTTGAGGGAAGAGGAGCTGAAAGGCAGAACATCAGTCAAATTGAACTTGTATTTGGAAAATCTTTGGGTTGACAGAAAACTGCTATAAAAGTCTCGCAATGGAAATCTGGTTGGGCTGGACAGACTGGCATGGAAGTGTCTTCATGAAGTGATTCTCCCCAACGAGTACAGCATAAGTGTTCACCTACATGGTATTTTTTTAAGCCTGAAAAAAATTTTAAGATAATTAATATCATACCGAACCTCCTTGAATAGTGCTTGCGTGCTGCATGAAACAATAATCACAAAGGCTAGCTGAGAAAAATACAGCTCTCAGAACAGCTAAAGGTACACAAAGTTGAGAACACCATTAGAGTGCAGTTGTCAAAGGCAAAGTGAAAGTGTTGCTTTCTGAAATTGCACTAAGAGCAGGTCCACTTTAGGAAACATTCCATCAGGCTTCATTCACACTAAAGCATCAGTTCCCTCATTTAAATAAACCTGTCTTTAGCATAAATATGATTTTATTTTATAAGTAAGGAACTGTGGCCACTCTGTTAAAGATGATTCTACAGAGAAGTTACTTGGTCAAAATCAGTTAAAAATCAGCTGAAAGAATCTCAGTACTTAGCTGTGTAGTAAGGGACCTTGATGATTCACCTTCTGAGAGCAGTTAAGACATCAGCTGAGAATCATTTATTAATTCTCTAAGATAAAACCTACTACAGTTTACCTGAATGTAATCAGATCCTAATTGCTTATTCATTCAGGCAGTCCTATTTTAATCAACTACTCATGTGTATAAAACAAGCAGGGAGTTTACCTGAGGTTTTCAAAATGTATCTTCACATTGCTGCTGATGGAGGCATACTCACAAATAGTTTGGCATTTTTTTTACCTCAGTCAGCTAAGTAGTCAAGAAATGTTTTACTCTACAATTCAGGGGAATTTAATACACTTTTTTGGCAGGGTGGAGGAGGCATTTATTGTTTGGCTTCTGTAGGCTTGGTTTTAATAAACATTCAAATTTTAATATAGTTTATGTTTTATGTTGCATTATACTCTGATTGGGGTTTTTTTCAAAGTAAAAAGTTTTAAATAGGAGCAAAAATTTGCATAAGGAAGAAAAATCTTTTTTACTTGCTAAGTACTAATTTAAGGATAACTAGTGACAGGATCTGAGGGAATGGCCTGAAGTTGTCAGGGGTGGTTTAGGTTGGATACTAGAAAAAGGCTCTTCTCACAGAGCGTGGTTGGGTGCTGCAACAGGCTCCTCAGGGAAGTGACTCTGACAGAGTTCAAGAAGTGTTTGGATGGTACTCTCAGGTGTGTGGTGTGACTCTCGGGGATGGTCCTGTGCAGGATTAAGAGTTGAACTTGACAACCCTTGTGGGTCCTGTCCAACTCAGCATATTCTGTGAATCTATCTGTGATCCTGTGAACATAAAAAAACTTGTTTTTTCCTTTCCAAATTGACACAACAGACATGATCCCAATATTTTCATTCCCATTAGATGTCCAGATCATATCCTTCTGCTTATACCAAGGCCTCTTCTGAGAAAGAAAAAAGATAATCTTTATATCCAGCCAAATTCCCTTTCCATCTGGGCTGGGAAGCTCCATCTGCAGACTGCTCCTATCAGTTACACCAGTAAGTGGGAAGATCTGATGAAGAGTTCTACTTATGAGCAGATGGTGTTCCAATGTCTAAAAAATGCCCCTGAAGTGCTTCAGGCGAGGAGTACCCATTGATCTCTCCTGGAAATGCTGTACTAAAAGATTCGGTTTCTTCAAATGCCCTTAGCTCCTGTGCAGTATTGTTGTCCTACTCTCTCTAGTAGGAGTTAGCAGCAGTAGGAAAGTATGCCCTTTACAGGAAAAAATAGAGGCAAACTCTGTGTTGTTAAATATTTCTGTATAAGCAACACCAGGGATGAAGAAATCAACCTGACACAAATTATCTGAACACTCAGTGATTTAGGAATCTCTGAGGACTCATTTCATAACTAATGGAAATCACTTTGGCAAGTTCATGAATACAGCACCTATGCCAGTAACATTTTTGCACTCCTGGGTACTAAGGCAAGCAGTGTTTTATCTGAGAAGTACCATGTGCACATTGCAGAGTTAATAAAGAGAAGCCCATCCAACACTTGGAGGGCTGATGCTGGTGGTCTTTCTTTATTCACCTACTTGTGTGCTGGACAGTAGTAGGACCTCACACAAAGATGGTTGGCAGCAGAGCACAGATGCTCAACCAGAAGGCATGTGCAGCTAAGTACAAATTAAATGAGTAATCCCTCATGAATTACAACTGGATGCTGCCCTTAGTAAGTAGAAAATCAAAAGCACTTAACATACTGATGGTTATAATTTGCTGACATTTTTTTCTGTATGTATTCACAAACAGCATGTCTTTAGTTGTGCTTGAGGAAGCCTGGGGGTTGTTTGTGGTAAACCTTAGGGTACCTACAAGAGTGAAAATCTGTATATGTGCCAGAGGATCCCACAGCAGCTATCTGTGGGCATTGTGATGTTCAACAGTCATGTATTTACTGGAAAAAGGCCTTTTTTCCCCAAACAGGTGTAGTTCTTTTGAGGAGGGTTTCATTTTCAGTAGATGTATCTCATTCTGTTCCTTCTTTCCTGAGAGAGTGCTCAGGGATGGGATTTAACCATAGGGAAGTGAAGAATGGTATGTGAAATAGCCAGCCATAAGATGTATAAGTATTTTTGTGGCTATTTCTGTGATGTATAGCTAAAGACACAGAGATAAGGAGGCTTTTTGTAAACCTTGTATTGCATAATCTACAGAAGTCTCATGTGTCTGTTCTGGGTCAGAGTCTCAAAGGCAAACCCTCTAAAAAGTCCTGAAGGAGAAAGAAAAGGTCTCTGTCTCCCTAGAAAGACAAGGCTTCTGTGGAGGTGATAATAATGTATGTGGTACACCTGGGCCTGCTCCCCCAGCTTTTGTAGGTCGCCACCTGGCCACAGATTTGGCCCTTTCCAGCCCCATTGGAGAAGTGCACTCTCCAGCTTTCTGATGCAGCCTGTGCACAAAGTCTGCCCGCCTCCTCCCGTTCCATGGTGAATCTGACTTGGGCATGAGGAGTAACAGGGGTGAAAGAGGGATGTACTTTCCAGTCAGCAGCATGATTTGCTTGGGGCACAGTCTCACCTCAGATGCTGAACTTCATTTCTTTGAATGTGGTAGGAAAGATATCACTGTGGTTTTTTTTATTGTTTGTATGATTAATTCACAAAGAAACACTGTTTTATGGGTGTCTTAGATGACTAATTTCATGTCTTTTTTGCATTGCTTGCTGCTGTTTCTGGGAATTCCTGGGGATATGCAGCTATCAGCTTCAACCACTGCTGTTCTGACCATAAAGAGACTGTAAACTTGAACTAATGCATGTTCTTACCATGTATTATGCATGATAGCATGTTACACATTTTATTCTCAACTATGATAAATAATGTAAGTTTCCTGTAAACTTAGTTCAGGCAGCAGAAGTAATGCTTTTTCTTTTTCTCATACCATGTGTTGTCCAGAGCACTTTGCTGGAACTTTGTAAGTGCCATTAGCAGCTGGCAGCAAATCAATTGTTGCAACCAGTCAGGAAATATTTTACTATATTTGACATTTTTCACTGGAATATTAGAAATAGTTCAACTTGCTTTTATGAACCTACTCTGGTACTCACAGTCATAATTTTATGTTCTGCTCTAAGGAAATCTCACATCAGAGTGTAATACCAGGAATTACTTTATTGACACAGATGCTGTCCAGATGTTGGCAGGACACTGATCCCAAAGTTTTTACATTCGTGGGAGTATCTTTTTAATGGAAATTGAAAATGTAGAAGATCAGCTAAGATGCGTGCAGATTTTTTCATGTTGTTGCTGCTGAAAATAGTATGTCTGAGGATGGTCAGAGGCAAAACAAATTGTGTGCCCACTGCTCTTTTGACTGACCATGTGTCCCCTCCTCATACTCAGACACATACACACATCTGCAAGCACAGTGAGTGTCTCTAAGGGAAGGTCTCTTTTTTTCCTAGCTAGTGGCAAGTAAGAACAACTAAGACTAATTTGCATAGTAAATACAGATTATAATACTTGTTGATTCATGTTTATTAAGTGTATTTCCAAAGCCCATGTCTGCATTAGCAAAGAATTAGCTCAGCTAGGCAGGATCTGTAGCCTGAAACTGATGGTGCTAAGGACCTGATATCCACACTGTGCAGAATCTCTAGTTTGGTCCCATGGACTGAATGCTGCTAGTGATTGGAGCACGCTTTTTGTTCTATCCAAATCCTCGGGAACACTCCATCATGCAAACTAAAGCTCATTAATGGAGGCCAATGTACTGGACTATCCCACATTAAAGTGAAATTCCTGCTAGATCATCTTTTGTCTTAGGCTTTGCATGAGTATATTTTTTTCATGGATATTTTTCTTTCAAAACTGAGATCTGATTCCTCCCATCAGATCATGGGAATCAAGGGCTCCTGACTCTTCCTAAAATTACCATCCAAATGTATTCCATGAATCAGAAGTGTGATACAGGACAAAGTAATCCAGCATGGACACAGCATGGAAAGTGCTTTGTTTGATGAGGAGTTAATGATATTCTGCTTGTGGATGTAATTTTATCCTGAACATGCTGGGTGCTAGCTAATGCATGCATTATTTTTATATACTGCAGGACACATACAAATTCCCTTCATCATTTTCCCAGATCATTTTTGTTCTTGTGGCCTTTCAGTTGTATCTGTGTATATATGCATATGTGCATCTATATACAGTGTACAAGCATTCTTCTGTTGTTAGCTCCTATGGTGTGCTGATAACATAAACTTATTTAGGCAGTTCATGTTACTATGTATTACGTGTATTCATTGGTTGCCTTTTTGTAATGCTGACAAGTGTATTGATAGCAGGTATCACTGTAGACTTAGAATATGTTCATACTGTTTGTACTTTAGATGTTTTACCATGTATTTTCTTGCTATATGTTACTTAGTTTTTGCTCCCATTTGGAGAATCTGCTTCTATGTATCTGGAAAATTGTGCCTGGGTAATTTAAAAACATGAATAAATGTCTATGATTTTCCAATTGACATAATTTATGCATGATTTTGTGCAAAACACTTTTATTCTTGTTTATGCATATGCCACTATAATAATACCTGACAGGTCCCTGAACTCATGGAAACAATGATCTCTATTCTCAAAAGTATTACAAATCAGCTGCACACACTTTAAAGATGTTTTAAGGCATCTGTCCTAGACATATTTGCTAATGTTGGTAAACTCAGCCACAAATCCTACACTTACAGTAACTCCTGATTTATTTCTCTGTATTAAAACACATTGCAAGTACAAATGCACACATCATGGAATGAAAATGTCTCCTGGATCCTACGGTACGTCCTTCAAGAACTGTCTCGGTGCCTAGCAATGTCAGAGATTAAGTCACTGAAACTCCTAGGAGTGGGCATTCTTGACAGACAGGAGAGATGGGCAGATTCCAATAGGATGAGATTTAACAAGTCCAAGTGCCTGGTTCTACACTTAGGCCACAACAACCGATGCAGAGCTATAGATTGGGGACAGAGTGGCTGGAGAGTGGGCAGGCAGAAAGGGACTTGGGAGTACTGGTGGATAGTAGACTTAACATGAGCCAGCAGTGTGCCTGTATGGAATCCTGGCCTGTATCAGGAATGGCCAGGATGCCATAACTTCCCTTGTCCTGCTGGCCAAGGGATTGTATCCTTCCCCTGTACTCTGTACTGGTGAGGCCGCACCTTGAGTACTGTGTCCAGTTCTGGGCCCCTCAGTTTGGGAAAGGTGTTGAGATGGTTGAATGTGTCCAGAGAAGAGCAATGAGGATGGTGAAGGGTCTGGAGAACAAGATCTATGAGGAGCAGTTGAGAGAGCTGTAGCTGTTTCGTCTGGAGAAGTCTCAAGGGAGACCTTATTTCTCTGTAGAACTGCCTGAAAGGAGATTTTAGTCAGTCGGGGGTTGGTCTCTTCTCTCAGGCAACCGATGACAGAACAAGAGGACGCAGTTTCAAGGTCTGTCAGGGGAGGTTTAAGCTCAATATTGGGAAGAAATTCTTCACTGAAAGGTTGATCTGCCATTGGAATGGGCTGCCCTGGGAGGTGGTGGAGTCACCGTCCTGGAGGTGTTTCAGAGTAGGCTGGATGAGGCACTTAGTGCCATGGTTTAGATGGTGGCTTGGTGTTGGGTTATAGTTTGGGCTTGATGATCTCAAAGGTCTTTTCCAGCCCTGCTAATATTATGATACTGTGATACTGTGTGCTTGAGAGAGCCATGTAAGACTGAAGGGCTGTGGGAGAGATCACATCTCATGCAAAGGGGCAACCTCTACTTGCAGCTACAATGTTGACAAGAGTGTGAAGAGCACCTGCATAACTTTTCTTCCATCCTGCAGTGGACCCCTTGGTGCTAAAGGAGGAAAGAGACTAGAATTCATTCAGCCTCTAACTAGTCTCTAATTCCCCTGTTTTATTGCCCAGCCAAGAACATGATTAAGAAGCAGCAGACTTTGATCTGTAAATTTTAGTTGGCCTGTATGTGCTGAAGTAAGCACATATAGACTAGCTAGGTTTGTGAAAGGACAGGAGATTCCATGTATGTTTGTCAGCACTGGCACGCATATAATGCAAGCAACTGTTATCAAGTAAATCTGGGCCAGGTTCTGATATGTGGTACTTAGAATTGGGCTATTTTGTCAGCCACCACAATGAGGGAAATGAAAAGAGCATTTCTGTGGTAAGGATAAAGCTAAATAAAGGGAAGAAATGCCTTTCACATATTCTGCTTTAAGGGTCCTTCAAATTTGATATGCTGCCAAGGGGCTTGTTAAGAATTCGTGGTTTACTTTTTCAGGTGTAGTCTCTGAGTATACCATAATATTCACTTCAGAACCATTACGGTGTGAGGTCTGAATGCATATTAGTAGCATGATGTAGTAAGGATTCATTTTGTCCCTTTTCCATGCAGGTTGGTTGGACATATTATTCTTGAAGTAAATCCATACTTAATAGTAGTGACATGGGATGAGAATGTGAATTTATTTGGTTATTTGTCATAGAACAAGATATCAGCTAAAACCCTCATGGAAGAGCAAGTTTATTCCTCTGAAATTTTTGCTCCTGTGGATTTGGATATTATTTTACTAGTTTGCACCAGATCACCCAGTTATCCTTGTCAACTAATCTCAGTGATACTTTTTTTTATTACTGACTTCTTCCTTAATGACTGAGTCTTCTGCAAACCTTTGGGTTTTCTTCCAAATTGTTGATGAAAGTGTTAACTAGAGTATGCCCAGTAAGCTATCCCAGGAGAATACCTGTTCTGTGATCATTCCCCATTTAAATTCCCATTTTGAAATGTCAGTTAACCAGTTTTCCATTCATTTAATGTGAGACGTCAATTTTGTATTATCATGTTTTCGTAACTCAAATGTCATGAATACCACATCAAATGTCATATAGAATCAAAGTGTATCTACAGTGTTGTCTTTCAGTTGTAGTCACAATTGAAAAAAAAGCCAGCAAATGTGTTTGACAGTATCTATTTTCCATATTGCACTTAGATTGGCATTTAGCATATTTCTCCCCTTTAATTAGTTAGTAATTGAGTCCCCTGTCAGCCATTCCATTACTGTGCTCCAGATCAATTTCAAACTGACAGGACTGTAATTATCTAGGTCGTTAAGTTTATCCTTCTTAAATATTAACACAACATACGTTTTCTTCCAGCTTTCTGGAACCTTCCCAATTGTTCCAAGAATTAGCAAAAAGCCGCAATAACAAGATTCCTCAGTCAGCTCTGCAACAACTCTTGGATACAAGTTATCTGAAGTTTCTTACACAAATATTTCTTATTTCAAAAGCTTCCATTTAATTTTTTGAGAGGTTTTGTTGTTGTTGTTGCCTGGTAGTTCATCATCCTCACAGAGCATCAATTGTCTGTCTTTTGCTTAAATACTGAACACAAAGGCTTATTGAACACTTGCTTCTTGTCGTCATTACTCTTAACAAATCTTCCACTTCAATCTGATAAAGAACTGGTACCATTGTCAGGGTTCCTAATGTATTTGAAAAATATTGTCCTTAATTATCTGGTGATAAATTTCTCTTTAACAACTTGGCTACACTTATTGGAGGAATTTTATATGTAATGCCTTACTTCTCTATATTCACTGTTATCAACTTTCTTTCTTCATTTCATTGATTTACAATTATGTAGAGGCTTTCATTAACCCTTGGAGCTAAATATTTTCTAAACACATACAACTTTCTTCCCTAATTTTTCAGCTATTAAATATTTGTATTTTCAAATTACTGATCTGTTTTCTCTCCTAGCTTTTCTCCTTTTCAATAATTTTCAATTTGGTAAAAAGACTGTATCATCCATATTTCTGTTTAGACTTTGTACTCTTTATGGCCATAAAGAGCAATCTATCATTATAGCCACTAATATTAGTTAGCTTCTCTTACCTTATCTCTGATCTCTTTTCATTATTTCGGAGATGCTATCTTACATAAAATTCACATTCTTAGGCAGTTCTGTATTTTGGTTTAAGAAATGTTCATATATAATGTTCAAAAATTCAGCAGAGGTACTAGCATCATTACACTTCAGGAATATGTCAGGCAGGCTGAAGTCTCAGATGATAGTGCAACTTTTTTTTTGCTCCTACACATTACAGAAGGAGCAAAGGCATCCAGTCATCCTGTTGTCTTCTATGATTTGGTGATTTGCAGACAGCAGCTACTATCCTATCTAGTGTTTCATCTGATAGAGTATTGATCCATTGCCTTCGCATCATTTGCTTCTGAGCTTGCCAGTGTCCTGAAAATGGACTATGGCTCTTTTACCGAAGTATGCCACTCTTTTTCCCCTTCTCTCTACTTGATCTTTCAAAAATAGGTTATAACCATTGATTTTAATGTTCCAGTTACACAGTTCTTCCCATCTATTGTCAGTAACACCAGCTACACTGAATTTATAAACATTTAATTCCAATTCCTTTCATTTTTTTACCCAAACTATTCAGTATTGTTTTAAAGAAAATCTACTACCTTTACATCCTTCATTAATTTTGGTTTTGCCGTCTGGATTTCATGCTGAATCATTGTGGGGGGGTTCAGTTGGATTTGAGTTTTTTCCATCAATTCCACTCTTAGCTCTCATTTTCAGTTCCCTAGCAGGCTGTTTGCCTTTCTACAGAACAGGAGACCATCTAAATGGTGCCATCCTCTCACCTGCCTCAAAAGGCAGATGCTCAACATACAGCATCTTTTTTTTCCAGTCTTCTTTCATTCACCAGGATAATATCCTGGAGGATCACACAAACATTCTTCTTCTTAAGCAATGCTCAGGGTTTCCTGAACTTGTTTAAAATCTGTGAGACAATCCCTATGAAGCAGAGTCACTGATGCTCACAGATTTTCCAATTGTCTTTCTATATTCACAGAATCAGAATCACAGAATATTATGAGTTGGAAGGGACCCACAAGGATCATCTAGTCCAACTCACCATCTAACACCCATACAGAGACCGAGAGCACATCCCAGAGCGTAACACCAACCTAGATCCCTCACAGTCTAGCAGGCCACTCCGAGCCGGAAGGGGCTCAGGATCATCCAGCCCTACACCCCCCAGCTAGACCATGTCGCTAAGCTCCTCGTCCAGTCTTCTTTTCCTCAGTTTGGTTGAGATACACATGATCCCTAACTGTCCTTTTTTGAAAAACACTTCTGCCTCTGGAGGATTCTGAAATTTGGGTAGGAGTGAATTGAAAATGGGGGAAAGCTATCTGTTTTCAAATGAAAATGTAGGCTTTTTAAACACATTTGCTTGGACCCTTCTGTTTGTTGTTGCACAGAGTAACCAGACTTCCAGTGGCTGCACAGTCCCTGGGCTAGCAGGTCCCATCTCTCTTCAGGATTGGCAGAATTTGGGAACTACAAAGTCTGGGTTCTGAAACAGTATGTAAAATGAGCAGAACTTCAAAAAAAAGCCACAACAGATGAAGAATTGGCTTGTTTTGTCATGTGATTGATCAAAATCTGCATCCTTCTATGGGAAATTGAAACTACAACCAGCTAGCACGCTTCACTGGCAAAAGCAAAACATTCTATGTACCAGAGAATTTCTGATTAACTCTTCTCCTGTCCAGAGGAGAGCTATCTAAATTAATTGTCTTTGACAGGTGAGGTCTGTCCTCATTTTGGTACAGGAGACAAGATACTGGTTACGACACAACTGGGTAGACTTGCACAGGTTTTTAATTACAACAAAAGTACTTATCGCAAATGTCTTGCAAACTGAGAGTCAACAGTGCTCAGATTGTAGCTGCCTGGCCTTGGAGTTTGATGATTTACCTGTTTAATAGATATGATGCAATTCTGCATTCGTTAACCAACTTTGCCTTCAGCCTTTTCTTACAGTGCCTTACAGTTCATGAAGCCCCACTGTGCAGGCCTTAAAATAAGATTAAACAAATCCATTTGGTCTCACATTGCCTTTTTTTTTTTGTCAGAAGACAGAAGATACTCTGTAGAAACTAAAGATCCTCCAGCACCTAATTTTGCAGGATATATCCACATGGTACAGTAAAAGCCTCGTGCCATGCAGAAATAGGTTTGCTGACTCTGAATGAACAAAACATGTCTGCATACAAATGGCAAACCATTGGTTATATTTTTGCAAGAAAAAACATGAAAAAAATTGTGAGAGCACACCCTTACAGTTCCTCATTTCTACGGCTTGTGCTGTGGCAGTTATTTGGAATTGTGAATCAGTTTTGATATTGTGTTGGTTAATTCACACACTCACACAAAACGGCACAATAAAAATCTCATACAATAAAACATCACAGATCAAGTCACTGCAATGTACTTTTTTTCTGGAAGTGTTGTGAAAGGAAAGGGAGATGGTATAGTTTATACTTGCACAACCGGCTGAAAGCCATATACAGTAAGCACCTTGAGAGCATCAGGTTATTGTGAAGGGAATTGCTATAAACATGGTAATGGTTTTATTTTTTGTTATTTCTTCATGCTATCTTGGAAAAACATCAGTTATTTTCATCAGTACCTCAAAGATTCTTCCCTCCAAAAGTACGAAGCAAACTAACAGAGTTTCTTAAAGCACTTTCAATTACATGCAAAGAAGCAGTGAGAATTTAAGAAAGGCAGAGAAAGGAGTGAATACTTAAGCTAAGGACATTGAGACATAACATCCCAGTTATGTATTGTACTTCTTACTGGTATCAATGGGGCCATTTACTTAAAGCATAGTCCAGGATTTAGGGGGTTTCCTTCATATCCACAAATGACTATAAAGCATGGAAAAAAAGACGCCAGTCTTTTTCTGGTGTCAAGTCTTTGTTTTGTCATTCATGATACTTGAAATGGCAACCAGCTTTAGTGATGGTTTAAGTGTCAGAATGCACTTTTTTTTTCAGAAAAAGGAGGGACAGGGAGTCAAACTGCATCATTTTTCAAGGGCAGCTTTGCAATCCTTGGGAGTTTTAAAATGTGGAAAGTACCATACTAATTTGAGTGCATCAGTATTGAATGGGGTAATTTAACAGCACCTTCCGCTCTCAAGCATTTCTTTCCCTGAATAGATTATTAGACTGCAAAGGTTGAGGATGCAAACTTTGAATCATGAAAGCATGTGTACATACTGAAGAGGTATTACAATGAATTATAAGCACTGGTAATAGTTTATGTTCCAAAGGGCTGGTGACCTTTGCTTTTAAAAACATGCTTTAAATGTTATCATTCTACAGCATCATCTCCTCAACTCTGTCTCCTAAATGCTTTTGGACACAGAGACCATGGGATTAATTATATACTGCAAGCAACAATTCATGAATATTTAACACATTCATTTATACTTAATGAATAAATTTGCATTTTGACAGTGTTATTTAATGTGGTTTAAGGAAAAACTGCTCATTACCTTTCAATTTTGTAGATTAGGAGAATGTAATTGGAATGATAAGGTAGGAGAGAGGCTGCGTGATTTCCATGCCATTGTTCACACGGTTTGTTTCCACAGGTTTTTGATCAAAACATCTCTGTTTGGTTTATTTAAGGGAAATGAGTGTCTCAGTTACTTCATCCCGCTCCATGAGGGGAAGCTGGAAGCAGTGAGGTGTATTCCCACCAAAGAACTGAGGCAGAAGGCAGCTGCTCTGCCCTGCTCTGCCCTGCCCTTGGCTGGACACTTGGCTTTGTGGTGACATATTGCCACTGAACAGAGCTGGGCTGCCACTGGAGAAGAGAGGTGTCTCTCCCTGAGACAGGCCAAGGACTGCCCGGCTGACACCAGCCTCGCACTGCCCAGGGACAGAGAGGTTCCTCAGCAAAGGGCAGGCCAGATTGGCAGGGCTGTGGTGGCTGTGGGGAGCAGCAGTGCCCTGGCTCTGGAGCTGGCATGGACCAGTGGTGCCCAGAGGCTTCCCTGGAGAGCCCTATCCAGCCACCTTCACCCAGAGCAATGTGTGGATCAGCTGCAGGCTGGGGACTGCCCTATTGCCCAGGAAGAGCTTTCCTGGCATGGGAACAGCCAGGGCAGATGGTGCACAGGACATGGCACCATGTAAAACCTGTTTGTGTTACCTGTGCACCAAAGCACTGCCGCCCCTGTCCTGGCTCAACACCCTCGGCAGTCGGAGCTCCAAGTTTTCAGGTGAACACCGTCCAGGTGTGGCAGGGCCCACCAGTGCACACAGCTCTGAGCTCTCCAAGGTGTTATCTTGCACAAGAGTTTAGGACATTTTTTTCCCCCCTGAAGATCTGGTCCTTTTGAGATCTCTCTTTATGAAGGGGGAAAAACAGAAATCAAAAAAAAATTGAGTTCATCTTGCAGAAAAACCTCAGAAGAAGAAGTAAGTGGAAACTTTTTTTTCCTTTTTATATTCTTAACTTTTAAGCCTATCTCATGATTTGCAGAAAGGAGAATCAATAGGGAGGAGGAACAACTTGGAGTTGGGTTTTTTCTGTCAGCAGTCCTGCTATGAAAACTCTGTCCCCTTTAAATTCTGGGGGACTTTTTTTCTCTTTAATAAGGCTAACTACAAAGCTTTTGTTTGCTTTTAAAATAGCTTACAATTTACTTCTTTAACAAAGTATATGTATAGTTTCTGTTTGTCATTTTGAAGTGCCATATGGTAGCAGATACTAATCCACAATATGTTACCATAGTTCTCTCTGATCTCTCTTGAAAACAACATAATTACCTGAAAGGAGACTTGACCTTTCATTTGGTTTTAATGGCCTGTTTTCTGAGCATATTTCTAATCAAAAAGATTTGCATGAAATGTTATTGTCAAAGCGGGCTACATATATCTTGTCTGGAAACGGAAAAATCTACAGGCCGGAATCAGGATCTACACCAACTCTCTGTTCTGCACACAGAGTAATGACATCTTGATTTGCACATGGAGCCTCTGGAAATAACTTTGATGTTAAGCAAAACAAAGATTTGAAATGTAAGAACTATGTTGGTATCCTTCTCCTCTGGGCAGTGATGCGTAAGCAAAGATAGCCCATCTCTGACATGCTCTTCTTCCTGTGGGAATATTCCCTCACAATATTAATTGGGGTGGATGTACCAGACGAAGCCTGGATCTGCATTTTGGTACATATTCTTCTCCCTTAAGGCTCCATTCGACAAACCAAGAGCCCGTGATTTGCGCTCTCATTTCCAGAACACTGTGCATCTCCAGATCAAGAATTACGTTTCAGTCTCTCAGTCACTTAATGTAATTCTGGTTTTAATGTATCAAAATAATCTAATTCTAGGTGGACTTCCTGCACACAATCTCCTTTCTACATTGTATAGAATGCAAAGGATTTGTGAGGGGCAAAAGCGCATGTGTGCAGGCGCCAAGGTCAGTTGTTTCCTAGAGGAAGTGTGTGACCATTTGATGTGCCTGCAGCAGGGGCTGATGGGCTGTGTCAGGCTGGAGTATGCAGATTCCACAAGTACAGCTGCAACAATGCCCATTCCTCCCAACTGAGAAGAGATTCTTTTTCTACTTGGGACGAGAACTTTTAGCCCTGGTTACAGGGTTTTCTTCTTGTTTTGGTTACCAAAATTTTTAATAATGTTAATACATGTGTAAACCAAGGAATCTAACATTAATTCTTTTGAGTAATTTTTTTGACACATGTATTATTACCCTGAATTTTGATAGCACTCAAACCAGTCTGGAGCATATGATTACACCCTTAGTTTATTTCCTAAGATATTTGTTGCTGAAAACATGTGTTGCTTGACTCCATTTTGATAAGGCAGGAAAGCAATGGAAGTCCTATCTTTAAAACTTCTCCCACTGGGAAATCTTGAGTTTGTGAATATAGTGATTGATTATATGCATCACAAAACAAAAATGCATAATTGAACAGCAGCAACTGTCTGAATACAATCTACTGTTTTGAGCAGTTGAAGGTTGCAGTGTGACAAGTCACCAAGTATTTAAACTCTCTTCCTGTGATCAGTCTACAGTCTAGTCCTAGCTAGATAAAAGGCATTAGCTATGAATATATGAAAGAATCAGTTTTATTCTTCCCATGCTCCATCTTTAAGTATGCCTAGAATCATGTTTGATGCAGGCACAACAGGCACCAGATTAGATGTCATCAGACCCCAGTATGCCGTCTGCTGGGTCTAATTTTTTTTCAATATTAAAGGTTTAAAACTTCTGGGAACAAAAAGATGATTCACAATAGATTAAACTTGTGTTCTTACTTTGGTGTTTCAGATTTGCTTACATATTTTAACTCAATAATATTTTGCTTGAAAATCCATGTGAACTGGGAGATGAACAGGTAAGGAAACTAACTTTAATTTCATTCCAGATTTATCTGTTTCTGTTGAATATGTTTTCAAATTGTATTCAGATATGGAGCAATCCATACATCATGTTTGCTTTGGATTTTCCAAAGCAGAGCTACTCTAGTATATTGTTACTAAAAGTAGTATATTATTGTACAACTTGTAATGCAAAAGGAATAGTTAACATCAAACTTGTAGGCTATAGGAATCAAGCCCAGGTGGCAATATTTAATTGACTAAGAGTCAGACATATTTCTCCTGTGAGGAAAGCGAGGTAGCTTTTCTGAGATACAGAAGTCTCATTTGCATCTTGTGCCAAAGGTCTTTAAGCCTCATGGAAACCTTCTCTGGAGCATCCTTCCTTCTGCTGCTGTATTTCCCCTTAACAAGATACTGCTCTTGTGCTGTTAATGTTAATGAAAGTACTAAAATTTCTTAATAATAAAATATTTGAATTAATAAAGAACAGCCTTTGCTGTTCAGGATAAGCCTGAATCCATATATAGAGATTTCTATGGACATATATAGATTTCTATGGACAGTTTTACAAATGCCTGTATCTGGCCTGAGACAAGGGCTCTCTGGGAACCCTACACTCTAAGGGAACAGGATGAATACTGTAGTCAGGCTATTTGGAAACACAACACAGTAAAAAATTTACCAGTAAGTTCTGTATATTAGCTCAACTTAAAAATGTTGACACTTGAACAGAGCAAGTGCTGATACATTCATTTATAATGAATTAACTAAACTTGCCTGAGCTTTTGAAGGTTATCTGACTGCATTTATTGCCCTAATTTCACTGATATCAATAAGAACTGAAGTTTCTTGTTGCCCCATAAGGCCACTTATGCCATTGTCTTCCAGATTCATTTGAAGCTTTGTCTTTGATCTAGAAAGCTAAATAATCTGAGTAAATCTTTAGAAGAAGCTCTGTCTGATACGATTGTTCTACTTATTGCCAGTGAAGGGGCATACACCATAGCCCTGTTACTAGTTCTGTGAGGATCAAGTCTGGTAGCAATGTATTTGCACTTAATTGCCTGTATTTCTCCACTGATTTAGCTCCACATTCCCCCATGTCCCTTAAAAACCCTCAAACACTGTGATTTTCCTGTGTTCTCCACCTTTTTCCACACTATCCCAATGACTTTCTTGCCTATCCTATGACTACCCCCAGACAGACTTTCTACTGAGATAACTGGAGTTAAGGTGTCTTCAGGGTTCCTTCGTATATTCTCTAATACTCTCTATCATGTCTGGTAGTCCAAAGAAAACCTACTTTGGCTGGTTTAAAGTTTTGTATATGTAGACTTCTGGTTTGCTACTTCCTCCAAACAAACTGAACAGAAAAAGAGACAATTAAAATTGCTCCTACCTTTCCTTCATTCCAAGTGCTAGTAAGGGCTCTCTCCTATTATGTGGCTGCTGAGCTTTATGAAACTCATGCCTGTATTTGAGACTTTTTTTAAATGTGAAATTGGTTTGAAATTACCCAGTGAAATCCAAAGTTACTTGGTGAAGGCAGACAGACGTGCAAACAAGCAGAGTGTCTGTGCTCCCATAAGCTTTGTTTGTGTTGGGACACTAGGGTGACACAAAAATAGGTGGGAAGACAGAGGCAGTGACTCATAATTCCTAGGGACATCTTTGTTAACTTTCAAGACCAGATGGTTTGTTTCCCCTTTGGCCACAGATATAGATGGGCTGAGAGGAGGTAGCAAGTGAATTTTGGTGAAACTGTTGAAGGGTTTTTTCGCATTTTGCTTCAGGTGTCTGGTTCCCATTTGATCATATGACAAGTGTCATCTGGTTAATAAGAGGTTGTCATGGTGCCTGGAGAGCTGGAGGTGCCTGACTTTTTTATGTATTATAACTAGAACAATAAACCAGAGGTAAGAATAGAAGCAAAGTATGCTGGAAGGTGCTGTGCAATAGAAAAATGTGGGAAGAGGCTTGGAGAGGTCTGACCTGCCAGCTAATGCGGAGGAAAGGAAAGAAAAGAGCAGCCTGACCTTTCTGTGGTGCCCTTATAAGAGGTCAAAGGAGTGAAACAATAATGGCAGCCTTCAGTCTCGAAAAGGGCAGCAGGAAGAGAAGGGTATCAGCAGAACTCAGCTACGACTGTATATTCGATTAACATTTGCTGCTCACAATCCCGTAATTTTTCACTGAGTAGGAGCCAGGATAAGAGGCATCCTACTTAGTGTCCATTTCACAAAGTGAAATCTAATTAGTAAAATGTTTAAAAGTTAATGAAGAATACGCAATGTCAGAAAATATGTTCTAATGAAGTGCAGTCCTCTCCTACAAGCACTTGTGCTGTCGTAAACTCTGATTACGCAAGTAATATCTCAGTGTCAATGCTAATAAAACACTGCTAAGTAAAGGACCAGGAGGAGTGCCATGCAAAAATGTCCAGTCATCTCTTTAGAGGTTCAACTTCAGTGTTAATGAAGTCTCCCCGCAGACACATACATGAAAGGATCTTATTAATTTCTGGAGTTTATCTGCCATTTACATCTGTTACTGCAGAGCGCAGGACAATAAACCTGTGAAGGTGTTTTATCTAGGCACATGGGATGCAAGCACTGTTTTACTTTTAGACTTGTTTTGCATGATTGCAGTCTACCTTGAAGTACTTTCCCAAGAAATCAAGGTGAAAAATCTGTGAGAACTGTCTGATGAGCTCCAGATATCACAGGAATTCCCAAGAGGTCCACTTGAAAGTGCATTTATTTGGCAGTTAAGTATTTTAGGCTTGAACACAGAAGTTGGAATATTATATTTGGGGGGACTGTAATATCTCCAGATGAAAATCTCTGATATGAGACTAAAATTCAATATTATGTAATACAATATTTTACCCCTACATAGTGAAATTTCAGCACATTCACCTCTGAAAGAGTTTCCAGGAAATATTATGCTTCTGTGAGAGAAAGGAAATGAGTATTGAAGGTCTTCAGGTTTGGAGACTGAATCAAAAATTATCAAGCCAAGAGGCTGATGGAGTGCTCATTGGTTGTGTTTTAGAGCAGTCAGAGGGTTTTTTTTTAAATAAAGGTAATTTTCTTGAATATATATAAAAATGATTCCTTTGAATCAGGCAAAGGCAAATCTGTTAAAAAAAGTATTGAGTGCAATAGTATGACAGTGAACAAGGGCAGATTTTATGTGGGAGTGCTTCAACATTGCTCTGTTGAAGCCAAATGTAGGATCTGTCCTGAATGTTGAGTCTTACGGGGATCTTAGGTCATTTCTTCCTGAGACTCTGTTCTGTTGTCTGCAAGCTGGTCAATAGCAACTTAATAGAATCTAAATATTATGACTTCAAATATGTCCTCTTTTTATAACAAACATTCATGAAAATTAATTTCAAACTCTTGTTATGTCAAGATCTGAATATGTACAAGTAATACAAGGACACAGAAGTATAGTGCAGAGACTTTTCTCATTACAGAGTTATAAGAAACACTCTAAAAAACTACAGTAGGACAGACATTTGCTATTTTGATCTGTAAGTAATTATATGAAATAGAAGGGTTTTTTTTACAGGGAGCTGCAGAATGATAATTCAGTGAATTCCTTTAAGATAAACGAACAAAAGATTGTAGTTGGAAAAATGGTATTTTTCTTGGAGAAAAAACGTGAAAGAGAAATCAACCTCAAGCAAAGGAGATAGATGTGATTAGAACAAAGATATAAAAGTGATCCCTAAAGAGTGGAAAGTAGAAACTCTTCTAAATGGTGGCAGAAAGGTAGTGAAAGAATCAGCTACCAGGCCTCTCTAGAGGAGTTCTTCACAGCAAAATGCTGAACAAAAATGAGCATACTAGAGACTTGCTGTGTAGTATGTATTCAGGCTCAGATAAATATTCACATTTCAAAGCCTTTGCAAGAGGAGTTCCTGTGAATATTTTAACACTAACCTGGTGATCACCTGTATCAGCCATCACTGTCACCTTATTTCATACTCCGTGAATGAGGTTGGTTGTTTGGGTTTTTTTGAACTGGCAGCTGTGGTTAGTGTGAAAATCCTGGTGGATCAATTAGGAATACTTCCTACTTCAAATACAGTTGAGTGGATTTGCCTTTATGAGAGAATCTCATGGCTGATTTTTTTTCAAATTTCATACCTTTTTGCACAAAGTAGTGCATTAGAATCAGACAATTTGCTGTGGGGTGGAGCCCAGAAAGGGTTCAGCGAAATTACTACCTTAGGATGTTTGCATTCACAGAATCACAGAATATTGTGAGTTGGAAGGGACACACAAGGATCATCGAGTCCAACTCTTAAACGGCACCACTGCCTCCCTGGTGGGAATCGAACCCTCTGTCTCCCACTGTACTAAAGTGGATTTCATTCCCACCAGCTTTCACCCCAATGGGAGTTCCTGCACCTTAGTAAGGATTTCCATAGCAGTGTTTTACCAAAACAATCAGCCACGGTGCTGAGCCAGCAGTGAGAGGGGGCTTAGGGCAGGCTGTGGAAACTTAAAGCAGCACAGAACTACCCCCTTAGTGCTCCCAGTGGAGCTAAATAGTAGCAGAATTAAGCCATTCAGTGTGGTATTGCTGCAGATGCTCCCTCATATCTGAACACATAGCAATTTTAATGGTGTCTTTACATTCCTAAGTAACAGTAATGCTAGGTCTGTGAAACCATTTTGAAAGCTTTCAGAAATCATTAAACAGTTAAAAGCTGCGAGACTCTCTTATAGGGGATTCTGGAGAAGTATGTGAATAATGCAGTGCCCCTTGCATTATGTTAGACTGGATTTGGTAAGGAAACAAAATTCCTGAATGCTTTTTTAAAGATTATGTCAGTTTGGTGTTTTTTTGTGAATTTTGGTGGTACAGTTTACAAAGACTGGTAGTACACAGCACTTCTGCTATACCAAGAAGCTCTGTGGACATCATTTGGGATTTTTCCCTTGGCTGGTCAAATATTTTGAGCAGTTTTATGATTTGAGTGGGATATGAAATTAGGAAAGAAGTAACTCATTGGCTGAATGTGTCCACTTCTAATTTTTCAAACCATGTCCCTCCGGCAAATCGGGTAAGTATCTTTCATTAGTGTATTTGTTAAGATACTAACACGTTGACTGTGGCTTCCTCATGGGCTTTTTTTCTCTGAATAATTAGTATTTGAATAGTGTAAATGAATGCCTAAATCACATGGTATTATCCCTGACCCTTGAGTGGATGCTCACAATGCTTTAAGTCAGAAAGTAAGTTTTTGTAGGGCCTGCTAGGGGATTATTGCCTTAAAAGAAGGAGAGATACCTGTATAAAGGGGGAGGGCAGAATCTTCTGTTTGTGCTCCTGAATATTAGATAACAAATTGCAAACACCGCCTACCTCACCTCACTATTAGATATATGGTAGCTGTGTTTGATTTATCTTTAATTGTTCACTCTTCAGTGCTCTTACATGCTCCTGTTAGCCTTGTTCCTTACAGAGAATTTCAGAGATGAATGTATCAGCTTTCCTGACATAAGGTCTATTTGTGTGTGAATACACATAAAGAGGGTTGATGAATACTAGTGTGAAAGAAATACGTCTGTACATACATTGAAATGCTCGTCAGAAGAGGAAAGCAAAAAGCCATTTTACCTTATCCACAGTGTTGGAAGCAGGATGAGCACACTAAAAACAGCCATTGCAAAGGGTATTTCAAAAATCTTTTAAGAAGAGGTGATTCATTCATGGGGGTAGATTCTTATCTGGTGTAAACTATGTACTTCATTCATTAACCTTGCTATGCTGATTTTTACAGAGAATCATCACCATAATTTTCAGAATATCATCTATATTTCTTGCCCAGAGTGCTGGTGGTCAGATATGATGACAATGGATATGGTATAAATAGACAGAGACAGATCTCTGAAAGGATCATTTTGAAAGAGCCAGATGGCAACAAACACATTTATTTTTTTTCCCAGTGTCACAAATATGCTTTGCAGTAGGGCTGTGCCTTTTAATTCTAAATGAACCCAAACAAAACCCCATGTATCTTTTCTATGTACATTTCAGTTCCTCCGGGAGACATCTGTGGGCACAATTATACAAAGTCCAAGCATCATTTTACTGATTTACCATCCAGGAAATGCAGTGACATAACCAGATTGCTTATAATTGTGGTTTTTTAATTGGCTTCCTGAAACATTATGAGAAAAAAACAGTGAGAAGCAGAGTTACTGATACTACCCCCAATGCATACCACTGCTTTGCATGAATAAGCCTCTGATTAATTCTGAGATCTCTTAAAACACATCTTAGTCATCAAAAAAAAAAAAGATAAAGAACATTTCTGTGTTTAAATTAACATCCTCATCACTCATTTAGTGCTTTGCTTTTTGTATTTCTTCCACTCAGCTGCAAATTTTTTCCTGTTCTATCTTGCTAGGAATTCATACCTTCTCCTTGATCATTCTTACGCCTGGGAAACAGTAGGTTCCAGATAAATAAAGTCAGTTTCTTTTCCCTTACTATGTCTATAGCCAGCTGAAAACATTTCTGTCTGTAGTGAAGGTAACGCACCATCCAGAGTATGTGTACTTTTGACACGAAGTAGGATGCTTGAACCAGTTGAGTCAAAAGACTCATTAACTGAGATGTAAAAATCCTGTATAAAATTCTGAGTTCTGGATGTTTAAACTTCATATGGGACATGGGACCATACATGTGCCTTTTCTGCTTGTGTTAAGTTTTTACTAATTATCATTAAGAAGTAGAGTTAGATCCACCATTTTTCAACATAAGTCTTTACTTATCTATTTACCATTTTTTACATAACAAAAATTGCTACTTATACTGTTTTAATGCAGCGGGGGGAACTTCCAGATCCCTGATTCCCACTGAGGCACAGCTCCTGTTCAGTTCAGAGCATGAAGCAGATAAACCCAGATTTCTTTCACCTGACCTGCCTTGGTGGTTGTTTACATTGACACTAAGGTGGGGCTGCCCCTCTAACATGCAGAATGGAGTTAGCTTAATGGTTGCTCTCACCCAGTCTGTGGGAGCTGCATCTCCCCTATCTCTAAAGTATTTTGAAAGCTGTCATTCTATTTGGGATGTTTGTTTCTCCCTCCTTCTCCCTGTGAGTTTGCTTCCCCTTTAAAGAGGATCCATGCAGGCAGAGAGATGCTAAATGCAGGAATGTGGTAGAGAAACGTTGCCAAGAAGGTTCGAAGCTGGCAGGTGCAGTCTCAGACCATCCTGTTCTTAGGCTCAGACCAAATAGAGCTGAAGGCAGATGACCTGAGCTGGGTAGAAAATCCAGGCTTTAGAGGTATCTTCATGCCAGCTCTGTCAGGTGAGCACACTATAATCTAGCTAATCTTTCACTATGTGATACTGGCTTAAATGTGGTAGGCAGTACACTGGTAAAACACAGGAAAATACATTTATTTTTATTTTCAAAATCTTGTCTCAGTGAGGAGGCAAATGATTTTGAAATTTCTTGTGTATTTTTATTTCTGCTCAGGGAAAGGTAAGGGATGATTTTGATCCAAGTCTATCTCAAGTTTGGGGACAGTAAAATAAAGGAAGCAATAAGCTTCTGTAAACACAATTTTCTAGAGTACAGTGGCAATGGTACTGATTAGCGATAAGTGCACTATTGTTCATCAATATCTCTGTGAAGTGGAGGCACAAGTATTTTACTCCCTGGTGATCACTCACTTGAGGATACTTTTCCATAGGAATTTATGCTCAGCTGTATTCTGTCCTATTTCCTGGTATTTCTGCTAAATCAAACTGTCACCTTTAGCACATTTGCCTTTGTACTTTCAATGGATTGTCATTTCAGAGATGACAAATCCTTTATACAAATTTGAAGAATAAAAACTCAGTGTGGCTTTTATATTCAAATTTGTTTACAGAATGATATTTGCAGATAACTTCTTAAGTCACACTCTTTTTTTTTCTTTTTATCTGATGATGTAGTCAGTAACTTGTTCTGTGCTTGGAGGTGTGTTTCTTTCATTATGTTCATTATTCATGATGATCCTGTAGTTATGCCATGGGAATCTGCTGCATTCATTAAATACCATTTCATAAAATTGATGGACTGTAGCTGGCACAAGTTTATCCGTAACATTTTCAAAGAGAATATATCATGTCACCAGCTCATAAGATAAGCTTATGAGTTTTAAAAAGTATACAGATTTATTATGCATTTCCTGTTTGCATTTCTCTGACACCTCCATTACTAGAAGGAGCACATACTCTCCAAACAAACCTCCATGCCTAAAGACTCTTGGAGCTAGTCCTTGATTCTATTTTGCTGTTGATATGCAGCAAGACCACGTTAGAGGATCTTCTGTCCTGTGTGATCTTAAGTGTGCTTTTGGAAAAATATGAAGCTTTCAATTCTTGTAATCATCACATTCTAATGTAATTCTTTCTGCTAATTCTAACAAGGGAAACTTCTTCATTTTCTGTATCAAAGACTTGTGATGCAATGTCAATGTTGCACACCCATGTCTCAATGCAGGAATTGTTTATTGTTTAAAGGTGCATAAACACTAAAACGTGGAGGAAAAATACAAATAATTTTGAGATTCCTAGGGTTTCAGTGTTATCTACTTATATAGGGAAAAACTGTTATTATGATGGTTTAAGAATATAGATAAGGCAAGAATTTCAAGAAAAAGTCATATAGATTATTATACGTAACAGCTATTATAATTGTTGGGGGGTAAAACAAAACACTTGAAGGCCTTGCATGCCCAAAGCTGGTCTGTTTCTCCTTACTGTATTTGCTTGTATAATAAAAGATATCATCTCTCCCTACGGTGTCAAATTAGTATTTTTCATAAAAGCTGACCTTGCTTTTGTATTCAACAAGTTAAACTTTCTCATAGCCACCAGCTTTTTTTTTTTTCTGGAAAGTGTGAATGCACTGTAATAATGAACTAAAAACTACATAGCAAGGAGATTGTTATTTTGGGGAACAACACAACTTAAACACGATGGCTTCTGCACTGATCACTGTAAAAGTAAATTGCAGGTGGTGGGAAGTGCTGTGATCTTCTGATTGCATTAATGTGGTAATACATTAGCTTAATGTATTGAAAGTCAGGAAGCTTATGTCTCAATTACATTAAACTGGAAATCTGGAAAATGTAATAGAAACCAGCAACAACTATTAAAATTGATTGCCATTAAGAAATGAATTTAGCCAAAGCGAACTACTTCTAAGCAGTAATGAAGAACAAAAAGCTATAGACCTGTATGCAGTTTTACAACTACCTTGTCTCAAGGAAGGTTTTATTTGCCAAGTGTCACTCTGCCTGCAGACACAGTTGCAATAGCTTCTCCTTATGCACTTTAGTCACAGACTTCCAACCATTGAGAATCAGATTATTGAACAGTGATGGTTAGTAATTTGGTCCTTTGTATGAATTCTCATTTCATCCAGATTATTTTGTAGATCAGACTTGTAGGCCTAGAAACATACTCTGG
>WEKX01026970.1:37766-69013 GCA_013390025.1 Pitta sordida | reverse complement strand
GTTTAAGAGAAGACTGGATGAGAAGCTCAGTGACATGGCCTAGATGGTGGGAAGCTTGGATGGATGGATGGATGGATGGATGGATGGATGGATGGATGGATGGATGGAGCGTGGTGCCCATGGTTCCACGCTTGTGGGTCTGATCTCTGGGTGGGCGTTCGGTTGGGAGTTGTACTAGATGATCCTGTGGGTCCCTTCCAACTCGGAATAACCTGTGAACCTGTGAATCAGAAATTCTTTGGGATATGGCTTTTCCACTGGATTTCTGTGAAGTTTCTATTTTCTTATCTTCTTTTGAGAATGGACGAACTTTGAGCCAAACACACAGAGCTCATAATTAGCCCCGCCCCCCCCCGCCCAAACATTGAGAACCATCATCACTAGGACAGATGCCTTGAGAAAACAACTGAACTGAATTCAAGAGCCTGAAAATATATTTTAGAGTGGTTTTCCTCCTAAGAAGCATTGCATTATACTAGAACTTGCAAAATGCACATTAGTAGGACACAGCAACTAGAAGTTTGAGGGGAAAAAAACAGTCTAGGAACATTGTTTTGTAGACTGAGATGAAAATGCTGGAGCTAATTCAGAAAATCTTAAGGTTTGAGTTGAAATTAGTAGGAGTTTTAAGTCCTTAAATGACAAGCAAATTATTAATCCTTTAGAAATGGAGAGTCATAGGCACCAGTTAGGGATGCACATCACAGACAGGCTCTGCTTCAAAATAGGTTATAAAAAATTAATCAGTGATTAGTAGATGTTTTAAGCATGTTACAGATATGAGTAGTGTGTATGTTATAGATGTTTAGAAACTCATCAATAGAAGATGTCAGATATGGTTATAATCTATGCTTATAAGAAACCTACTTGTCTGTTGGACATTGCAAAATCTACAATTGATTGGTCATACATTAAAACATCTATTAATCATTCATTAGCCCTTCATGAAGTATTTATAAATGGAACCTTGATATAAAGTGTTGCTTAAAGGGGTGCCTTGAGCACATCCAATCCATCTAGAAATTGTAAAGTAAATAACTAAATAAAGATTAGTAGCAATGCTGAACAGAAAAGACTACATTGTTTGGAGGAAATATTTTGATTTGGAAAATATTGTTACATGAATCTCCGAAAGCAGTCTGCAGCATCCCATGGCAAGAAAATCAAGCAGGAATAAAACACAGAGTGCTTGACTAGCGGTCCTGATGAGATATGGAGAGACCAGAGACCAGCACAATGACCAAGGTGAAGCTCAGTCCCTGAATGCAGACTGCAAGCAATTCCACTGACTGCACAGAATGTGAGCCCAAATGTAGCTGCATGCATTCCCCAGTGATTTGAGTGGTGGTGCCTGGGCACAGCAGTGTAATGCCAGATAACAATATAGATTAGCTTGTTGGTTTTCTGCTCAAAACAATGACATTTCTTTATTGTCCAGGTCAGAAGCTGGTAAACTGTGTCTTTTTCCACAGCACTTCATGGACAGTACTGGGACTTGAAGTAATTCCCTTATAGCTCTAAATATTTGTAGAAGCAGCAAAAGTGTAAGACTTTCATAAAAGGCCCTCTACAATCTTATTAGTAGCCCATAAATTACTGCATCTCTGATCCTACAGCATCCAACTGCAGATATAAAAGATACTCTTTGAACAGTTACCTGACATCAGCTAATAAACAACGCTAGTTGCTATATTCAGGGCTTCAGTGGCATATAGAAACAGTTAAAGAACATAAATAAGCTTGTGAATCTGGAAACTACAAAGAGTTAAAACCTTCTAAAAATCAGACTATCATATTCTGGAATCTCTTTTTGCTTTTTCTTGTTCCAGTTTTCAATAAATGTACATTTTCAAATACAACAATAAAATTTAATTACAACAAACCCTGGAGACACTCAGGATTGCTTTTAGTTGCATCATAGAGATAAGCTACTTATTAAAAATGATGGGAGAGGCTGTGATATGCATAGGTACCCTGCATAGTACCATGTTCCAGGAAAAAGCACAGTGAATGGGCCAACTCACAGGGTAAGAGAATTCCAAGTGCATATAAAACCATCCGTATCTATTCATAAGTCTGATTAAAACAGAGAAGATGCATTTTAATTTGACTGTTTTGGGAAACTGTTGACTGAAAGTTATGCTCTGTTAAATTCACCCCTTTTATATCATGTGAAAACTCAGAGAGAGGAATACATCTCCTTTCATTGTATCTGGACACCAAGGTAACACATCAAATCCTCCTTTTATTTGAAAAATAAAATATCTGACTTGAGAGGTTTATGCTATTTCTCAGTGCAGGTTGGATCCCTAAGAATACTTATTGGAAATACATATTAGAAAGATATGATGAAAAACCCCACAAAGGGCTCTTCCCATTTTGTTTTTGTATTTAAATAATGAATTAAACAATGATAAGGTTGAAACATTTGGAACTGTCAGTTCCAATGCCCAAATTTCTGCTCCCACTCAAAACACCAGCCGTAAGTGTAGCAATCTTAGTTTAAAGCAGCAGGTAAGCCCTCTTAAGGTTGCCTCCCCTAACGATATGACCATACGAAGAGCCAAAACTTATGAGGAAGAATCTCCTAATAGCTAAGTAGGTTTAGTATATTTTTCTGAATTCCCAAAGCTGAACTTTTAAAAGTAAAGCATATGAAAATTATTCTGCACTAACACAGTAAAAGCAGAAGACATTCCAGTGCAGCAAATAGAATTCACACAAATAAACCTAAAGTGGGAAAGGATGGGTGATGAAAGAGGCGCTACTTACAAGATCCTAAAACTGTGCCATGGAACATGAGCATTTCTATGGTTAAGAGATAGTCTTCAAAAAACAATTTCAAGGAAAGTGGGGGAGTGTCAATGCTACAAGCAGCTTTCTTGAGAGCCCCAAATACTTTTTTTCTTTTGGAAAAATACCAACTTTCTCTTTTTTTCCAAAGCTAACTTGCTGTGAGAAATTAATCAAGCATTCTTGTATTGTTGAATACAAGATCAGATTTTATAACCTACAGAGTAATTTTACTTGCCTCTGTAAAGGGCATATCCGACTGAATTTTCATTCCCCTGGTCTGGAAATCAAACAACCACTTTTACTCATTACAATAACACTTATTCAACAAATACAAAGAAAAAACACAGTTTTACTGATGAACGGCCAAGACATTTCAGGATGCCAGAGCATCATAGGAGAAAATGGGCCTGTAACCTGAAAGTTATAGTCGCTTCATACAATGACAGTGCACAGATCTTGGGTGTTTTCTAAAGGGATTGTAGAGGAGGCCAAGAGTGAAGATACACTGTCTGAATGCAGCATTGGAGAAGGGAAGGAGATATTGCAGAGTAACAGCAAGCATATCTTCACCTTACAAAAGGGTACTGGATTTTCAGGAAGAATGTTAAAAAAAATAACATTTTCGGATATCTTCTAAAGATTAGATTAGTGTAGTAAAGTCGTATATTTGATTAGGGACCAACAGATCCTCAGTCCCTTATGTTGTCTGACAATCCTTTCTGTAGGGAGCATCACACTACTAGGTAAGTTACTGAGATTGTTTGTCTAAACCAATGTTGTTCAAGGGAAAACAGAAATATCTCTAACAGTTGAGAAGAATTCAGCAACGTCTCTCAATCAGAAGCACATGACATTTTTCTTTTCTATCCACAGTAAATGAAAATTGATCATAGAAATGGAATATTTATTAGCATGGCACTTGCTTTGTATCAATTTTTAACTGAGAATCTATGTGAATTATATCTGTGTTTAGATTATGAGAGAATTACAGATTAAAATATAGTGGGGCTTATGCTCCTTTTTTCAGTAGTTGTCACTTCGCCTTAAGGAAAAAAGGTTGTTTCAGAGCACAGGCTCCTGAGGATATTCTGATACCTTCTTTTTTACTGTGACAAGCATTATCATCTGAACTGGGTATAGATGAGAAGGTTTTGGTAGTGGGAAAAATGCAGAGGAGAATAGTGAAAACAGAGTGAACAAAAGGAACATCAAGGTCGGAAAAAGGAGGAGGAGAAGGTGCTCCACATCACAGAAGATACCCACACTGTTGCCCTGAGAGGACCCTAGAGTGGGCAAATGGGTATTTCCTGATGAGACTTCTGGTCCATGAAGATCCCATGCTAAAGCAGGGGAGAAAATGTGAAGAGAAAGGACCAAGAGAGGGGAACTGTTATGGATTAACCCTAGCTCCTCGTGTTCCCTGCACCACTGCAGGTGGGTAGAGGTATGAAGGAGTGGTGGTAAATCTGGGAGAGTGGGGAGAAAAGTTGTTTTAATATTTGTCTTAGTTTCTCACTACCTGAATCTATTTTAATTGGCAATAAATTAAAGTTAATTATCCCAAAGTTGAGTGTGCAGTAAGCAGTCTGTCTTGACCCATGAGCATTCTCATCATCCCACTGGGTGGCTGGATGGGCATTTGTCTGTGAGACAGCTCACACCAAAGCATTAGAGGACGCGTAGATTGTATCTAGCAAAAATAATACTCAGGTGTCTTCAATACCTTGATCACGTAGCAGAGCATTCCCACCTAGATGCTTCGTTTCTAAACATGAATGAATTGAGGCCGAAGTGCACTTTCCCTGGAAGTTCCAAGTAATTTTTCTGGTAAATTCTTTACATAGTATTAATGTTTACATTCTTAATTGTTTTCACTATGCATATATACTTTGTAATAGTTGATATCTCCTCGAAACTACATTAAATCTCACAGTCCCTGAAGGAACTTAACAAAAGACACTGCTTCAATTTAATCCTATGAAAACGCCTAGATATCACAACGAGTACCAAATAAATGTTTGTAAAAATCAACAAGAAGATCACCACATAGCATCTATATAGAATTTTGCAGACAAATTTTTCAATTGTGGGTGCCTGAGTGATGTCAATTTAATTTATTTTTCGAGTCTTAAGTAAAAATAAGTCACATTTTCAAAAACTCTGTAAACGTGCAGATTCCAAGAAAGCCAAGAGAGAATACACAGGTAGCATAAACCGAAAGAAATTCATTTTATCCAAAAAGATGCTATGAGCAAAAATCTTGGAAACCCTGTATGTGTTACTTATCAGTTAGATTTTTTTTTTCCATATGGACCTTCCCCCCCCTCCATTTTTGCTTCTGTAATAGGATAATTACAACATTTAACTTTTATAAATGAACATGAGGGTAAAATGTCTAATAACATGGCTGTCATAGAACCTAATCATGCATAACTCTTTGAAAACATGCCCAACAGGCAAATCCTAAATTAAGAAAAAAAAATTTAAATCTGCCAACACTTGGGTTTTGTACTCTGCTGTGATATGATCAACCTACAAACCATACAGTGTAATTATGTATATCCAGACCCATTCAAAAATGCCTGGTCATTTCAAAACTGCAGAGGTCTATTTTTGCAAATGGTTGTAGATGATAAGAGTTCTAAATAGGCTGCCTAGACAGACATTTTAGTTTATGCACATACATCAGAAATGTATGTGCAGAATACAGTGTTGAGACAAGGATATTGGAATATCTGAAAGCACTGACTTGACAGAGACACTTAAAATATCTGGTTCTCACAGATACTTAGCCTGCTCATTATATACATTTATTGTGGTTGAGCTATTTGCTGTCTAAATCTATGCTGAATTTTCTATCAGAAATAAGTGTTGGTAGTGATGCGACATGACTTGATCCAATGCAAAGCGACGCGACCTGAGGTGATTGGAAGTACGCGGTGCTCATGTAAGCCTTGATATGACATGGATAGCGGAGGATGCACAGAATTTCTCACAGTATCTTTGTAAACAAGGTGCTGCTGGTTAAATTGCAACCAGTCTGAAAAAACTACAATAACAAGTTACGAAATAAAAATAATAGAGCCATGGCAAAGCAAATAAAGAGGAGAAAACATTTCCAGGTCCCTCAGACCAAACTACTGGAGACATGAATAATGAAGAACACATTAGGGCAGAGCCAAAGAGTGAGTGGAAACCACCCTAGCCATTTCATTTCTGCTCAATTAGTATTAGTGACAGATAGAAGAGAGAAGAAAGGAAACTAGAAGAAAGAGATCCTCCTTGGATCTAATTCTACAAGAGAAACTAAATTGAAGGTGCCAGCATGTCTGAGGCTGAGTCTTACTTGTCTACCAAAAAGAAGAGTGAATATATTTTAATATATTAAATATATTTAAATCACAGAATCACAGAAAATTATGAGTTGGAAGGGACCCACAAGGATCATCTAGTCCAACTCACCATCTAATACCCGTACAGCGACCAAGAGCACATCCCAGAGCGTAATACCAACCTAGATGCCTCACAGTCTAGCAGGCCACTCCGAGCCGGAAGGGGCCCAGGGTCATCCAGCCCTACACCCCCCAGCTAGACCATGTCACTAAGCTCCTCGTCCAGTCTTCTNTAGCGGTGCATGGGGTTGTTATGGCCGAAGTGAAGAACCCGGCACTTAGTCTTGTTAAACCTCATACTGTTGGAGCCTGCCCATCTCTCCAGCCCTTCTAACCAGTTTGTAACCCAGTATAAAATGTTCCTTTCCAGCCCGTGCTTTGCAAGTTTCTCCTGAAGCTTATTGTGGGAAACCGTGTCAAAGGCTTTGCTAAGGTCCAAGTACACAACATCCACAGCCTTTTTGTCATCGACCAGTCAAGTCACTGGATCATAAAAGGAGATCAGGTTAGTCAGGCAGGACCTGCCTTTCCGAAATCCATGCTGACTAGATCCAATGTCATGGTTGTTCTGCAGTTGCTGTGTAATGGCACACAAGACCATCTGTTCCATGACTTTGTATGGGACTGAGGTCAGGCTGACTGGTCTGTAGTTGTTAGGATCACCTTTCCTACCCCTCTTGTGGATGGGTGTCACATTGGCCAATTTCCAGTCTTGTGGCACAACACCAGTAAGCCAGGACTGTTGGTAAATTATGCAGAGTGAATATAAATAACTACAATAGGAAGCTGACTGACTCCTTTAGCAGCAGGTCAATACTTATACACTGCCCACAGACTTTTGTTTCCTGAGTGTCCACATTTGTAACTTACAAGTTTGAAATGTTCCAGATCCTTTTAGGCTGACACACATTGAACCAGATTTTAGTTAAACAGAGGCATCTTGGTCTGATTAGTTACCTTTATGTTTCTGTAGTCTTTAAAATACCTAAAACTGTTTATTTCATAATATAATGATATAATGATACATTCATGATATAAACATACTGTAAACAAAAAACTTCATGAAATTTTGCATCTGTAATAATCATCAATTGTATTGGTACACATAGAAAAGGAAATAATATGGAAAAAAATTATTTGAATTCTCTAATTTTCTGAAGTAGTTCCCATGTGTAGCAAGAATGAAAACAAAGAGTGTTTTCTAAACTTTTTGAAAGGGGCTGCAACTCAGCTCATTTCATGTTGATTAGTTCCTTGGTTCCTATGTTTGTCTATTTTAGGATGATTTATCTGGCTTCTGAAAGATGCTTTCCCACAAGAAAAATGGTTACTTCAGGGCTCCTGTGCTCTTAAAAAAATGAGCTCTTATCAAAAGGAAATTGCCATCTGTCTTCTCGGATAAGAGCCCAGCACTTGGGTCTCAGTGATCTAGTCTCTGTAGAAAGTGTGTCAACCGTGAGACATATCAAATTAATCTCCTTAATCGAAAACATTTATTTGCCTTTAATTTGAATTTGTGAATGGCATGTGCATATGTAAATATGACCATTTGCATATATAAATGTTAAAAATGCAATGTGAGGTTACATAATGTTAATACTATGCTTCATGTTAAGTATTTGAGAAAATATTTCCGAAAGTCTTGTTTTACAGTACAATAAGCAATCTTAGTATTCATGCCTGGAACTGTTTATTCAAATATTCATATTAAAAATCAAACTTTTAGGTACAGACGGTCTCTTTTGCCCTTTGAAGAATAAATCTTAATGCTTAGGGACACATTGCAAACTAAGAAAATATGTAAGGCTTCTTTAAAAATTCTGAGTCAGCTGCTCTGCAAAGATCCTGATTTTTGAAGCTGGAAATACATCTGGATGTTTTAATTTATTTGTAGTGTAATAGGATGACCAAATACTTCTGCTTTCATGTAAGCTAAGTGCTTATATTGAAGTCTCATTGACTTGAAGGAATAAGAGATTAGTGAACAAGATCACATCGAAAATTGTAACTATGTGAAATATTTTTCTATTCACTGTTCTCAGCTTCAGATTGGACATTACTAGATCCGCTGATTTGCTACCAAGTTAAAGAATAGTGCAGATGGCTTCTGAAGGTAGTGTACAGTTCTGAGTGTGCAGTGGTGGATCGTGAATGTGACTTTGTTCAACTATTTTCTGCCCATGTGTCAGTGGGAAGGTTACTGCTGCTACTCCTTTTCTAAAGGAAGAGCAGTAAATGCCTATGAGCCTCCTTGCACCAGCACTCCGTGAGCATAGTGCACCTCAGATGGTTTCAATCCCCTGCCACATTCATCTTTGGATGGTTTACTTTGATGGCAAAAATACAGGAAAACACTTGATAACACAAAACTGACTTACAGCACTTTAAAGCCACTGTTTCTACATACATACACCCACACACCCACTCTTGTCTTTTCTCACCTCCAGTCTTGGTCTGTAGATAAAGCTGCATGTAAACTGGTAACAACTGTGTATTTAACATGCCTAAAATTGTGCCCTCAATTAATCTCCTACAGAATGGGCAAGTCAGAAGGGTTAATATGCAGCCACATACATAACATTTCCACAGAGAACCCTCTTTTCTCCCAGGCACTTCCATCTCATTTGGTGTCAGCAAGAAACCTGCTCCCAAAATAAGCTGGAAGTCCTGCCCCAGAAGCAGCACTACCACATGCCGGAAGCTTGGGGCTGGGCTGCATTCAGCATCAGCTGGGTGATTCCAGATTTAATTTTGTTAAGGTTCTTCTAAGACATATGCAGAACATTTTAAATTTACTGGTTGCCCTAAAAGCTTTTTTGTTTGTTATTATTATTATTATTATTATGTGTTTTGGGTTGTTTTGGATTTTTCTGTTTTCATAATCCATCCATGGCCCACCTTTCCTGTGACTCCTGCCTGGGTTTTTCTTTTTTTGAGTGGGTATAATATTTACTGCTGTTATGGATCCTCCTTCACTTTCACCTATCTGAGACCTTTTCTCTGATCTCTTATCTCCAGTCTCAGCCACTTTGCTCATGTCACTCTGAATCCGATCACAATAGGCTTCCATATGGGAGTTCACACTGAGCTGCAAAAGCAGTAAATCTACTGTGTCTGTAATGCTGCCGTATTAATTCCTAATCAATTTCAAAGCTGTATTTAAAACTCATATATTTCACCTCAGCAAAATCAAAATAACGTCAAGTTGCCATCAGCAAATGAAACTTGAAAATATAATTAAGAACATATGGGCTAGGAATGTATTGTTTCTGAGACCTTTGCAATTGTCACTGTGGTAGGCACTACGTATAAATTGATGGCAAGAGGGTATATGAAACTGAGATCCTCTTATAACAAAAGCATAGCTCCATATTGCTTCAGGTAACAGAGGAACTCTCAGCTGAACGTGAGTGATGACTGCAAGTATAAACTGTTCTTTTTAGGTTTTTTCTGTGAGGATCAACTCCAAATTTCTTAAAATCTGATGCTGAAATCCTGCAAAGAATGCTTAGTCTGCATGCAATCTTAATGCAGTCCTGCATAAATCCGAGTTTGTGTTAGTGTGTTCTTGTGATCATGATTTTTCTGTTTCACAGATCAAGGTAGGGTGTGACTGGCCATTATAGATAGCATTACATAAGATCATAGGCAAATATTAATTTCTCCCTATGGTGATATTACTGTGTTTTAAAAAAAAGCCATGGCAAAGTTTAGCTCCTATAATCCTTTGGGGGTTTTGTTGGTGTTTTTTTTTTATGTGTGTGCGGAGGCAGAATGTCAGAAATAATGCCTAAGTTATTACTCAGTATCTGCTACTGGCTGAATGCATAGCCTGGGGAAAGTCTAATTACCATTTACAATAAATAATTTCCTCCATATTTATTATCAATGGAAATCTACTCATAGGCATTCAGCCAAGGAATTTTGCTATACGGGCAAAAATATGTACTATCTTTCAAAAGCAGCTCAGCTACAACCTGAATGTCTGTAGCTTTTTCATTAAATTCATTATTGCTTTATTGTACCTAGACTCTTGTTCTTCCATGAGGCACTGTCAATAGACAGACAGATGAATTTCTTCATGTTCTAAGTATTTTTTACTTTTATCTGTTGACCAGATTCACAAAATATTTATGGGCCCTGTAGCAACTCTTGTGCTTTACACAACAAGGGAATTTTTTTATTGCTAAAAATAACATAAGTTCCAAGTTCTTGATCTGATTCTGATTTCTCTCCACCAGAATATAAATCTAATCTAATTTTAATGAGGTCAGAAGAGTTGCAATTGGTTGAAACAGAGAAACTACTGTCAGAATCAGGGTTTTCAATTTCTTATAGGCTTCAAATCTGCAATAAAAGGGGAGAGGAAGGGAGTGATTCCCTCATTTGAAATACTAGAATTATCTAATTACTCTAATGTTTTATTTAAATCAAGTACTCTCACCAAAGCCTGGAGATTTTTTCCTATTTTTTGTTTACTTTATAATTACACCTCTGTAAACTAGAAAAGCTATCCATTGAAGCCAGAAGTCAAAACATTTACACCTACAGCTGTGAAGTGAATGGATTTTCTGTTTGCAGACTGAAAAATTTCCCTGAAACACCCTACTTACCCTCTTAAGAAAAAAACCCCCAAAACCAAAACAAAAACAAAACATGGTTCAGGCAGACCTGGAAGGGAAAAAAAGAAAATAAATAAATTTTAGGTCACCTGAAAGATTTAGTTCAGACTAAAATGGTTTCTTGAAAAGAAATGTAAAATGGATCACCCTCACAGATGGATGTTTTATAAATTGAGTGGAAATACTTGACTTCAAAAAATCATTCTTACATGCCTTTTCTTAACCTCATCCATTTCAGGTTGGGAGGAACATACATATCTATTTGCCAAAATATACCTTTGGAAAGGGTGAAGTATACAGACCTCTTTGCAGTCTCTGGTACTGGTGGGTATACTGGTAATTGTGTCAGTAAAAGGGATGAGTCAAGGGTCAGGAATGGTTTTGCAGGCAATCCAATCAGACAACACTGCTGTTCTAATGCACCTATGAGTTACCCCTATAGAACAGGTTTGGGGTTCTGGATTTTGGGGATCAGGAGGATGACACGGAAGGTGACCCCTCATCTAGTAAATCTACAGGAACTACCTCTTCCACTAAGTGAATCAGAACATCCAGACTCAAAGGGAAAAGGAGGGTAGTGGTTGTCGGGGACTCCTTTCTGAGGGGAACAGAAGGGCCCACCTGTAGACTGGACCCATCAACAGGGAGGTCTGCTGCCTCTCTGGGGAACAGGTACTGGATATTGCTGAGAGGTTGCCGAAACTAATTCAACCTTCAGACTATTACCCCCTGGTCGTCCAGGCTGGCAGTCACGAGATTAATGAGAGGGGAACCAGAGAGATCAGGGAGGGGTTTAGGGAACTTGGTCAATTGATCAGTGGGACAGGAGCACAGGGAGTCTTTTTCTCTGCCCCTGTAATGGCAGGACTGGACCCTGAAAGCAATAGGAGGATTCTTGCTCTTAATAAATGGCTTAAGGGCTGGTGCCACCAGAAAAATATTGGGTTCTATGACCATGGGGTGTCCTTCACAAAACCAGGGTTGACAGACCCTGGAGGGCAGAATCTATCAAATAGGGACAAAAGGGTTTTGGCCCGAGGGCTGGCAAGACTCATTGACAGGGTTTTAAACTAGGTTTGAAGGGGGAAGGGGATCCGGCAGTCACTCAAGACGGCACTGGAATTGGTAAGAATGAGCCAAAAACGTATTCAGCAGCACAGCTGAAGTGCATGTACCCCAATGCACGCAGTCTGGACAAGAAACAGGAAGAACTGGAAGTTATGGTGTACCAGGACCGATACAATATAGTTGCCATCACAGAAACATGGTGGGATGATGCGCACGACTGGAGTGCCACATTGGAAGACTACACACTCTTCAGAAGAGATAGAAGAGCACATAGGGGTGGGGGGGGTGGCCCTGTATATAAAAGCAACCTTAGATACCATAGAATTGATATCAAGGATGATCAAGTACAGAGCCTATAGGTCAAGGTAAGAGGGTTTCCCAATAAAGCTGAAATTCTGCTTGGGGTATGTTAAAGACCACCAGATCAGGAGGAAGAGGCAGACCTATTGCTCTTTAAGCAACTAGAGACAGCCTCAAGATCAGCCGCCCTAGTTCTTACAGGAGACTTTAATCTGCCTGATATCTGTGGAGAACTTAACACAGCAGAGAGGAGACAGTCCGGAAAGTTCCTAGGGATAGTTGATGACTGTTTCTTGATGCAGCAGGTGAGTGCGCCTACCAGGGGAGAGGCTGTGCTTGACCTGCTGTTTACAAATACGGAAGGGTTGGTTAGTGATATTGTGGTTGGAGGAAACCTGAGATGTAGTAACCATGAGATCATAGAGTTTTCAATCGGCAGTGTGACAAGAAAGGGCATGAACCAAACCTCCATGCTGGATTTCTGGAGGGCAGGACTGTTTTAGAAACTAATTGGGAGGGTACCATGGCAAACAGCCCTTAATGGCAGGGGGGTCCAGGAAGGCTGGACATACTTTAAGAATGAGCTCATGAGGACGCAGGAGCAGGCGATCCCAATGTGCCGAAAAACGAGTCGGAGGGGCAGAAGGCAGGCCTGGATGAGCAAAGAGCTCCTGAAAGAACTAGGGGAAAAAAGGAGGATGTACAGTCTTTGGAAACAGGGGGAGGTAAGTCAGGGTGTGTTTAAGGAAGTCGNATTAGCAAGTTTGCAGATGATACCAAGCTGGGGGAAAACGTCAAACTGCTGGAGAGTAGGAGGATCCATCAGAGGGACCTTGACAGATTAGAGAAATGGGCAGACTCCAATAATATGAGATTTAACAAGACTAAGTGCCTGGTTCATCACTTTGGACATAACAGACCCGTGCATCACTATCGACTGGGAGATGAGTGGCTGAAGAGTGGTGAAATGAAGAGGGATTTAGGAGTAATGATTGACAGAAACTTAATATGAGCCAGCAGGGAGCCCAGGTGGCTAAGAAGGCCAATGGCATCCTGGCCTGTATCAGGAACAGTGTGGCCAGTCGGACTAGGGAGGTTGTCCTTCCCCTGTACTCGGTGCTGGTCAGACCACATCTTGAGTATTGTGTCCAGTTCTGGGCTCCCCAGTTTAAGAAGGATGTTGAGCTGCTTGAGAGGGTTCAGAGAAGGGCAACAAGGATGGTGAAAGGACTGGAGGACAAGTCCTATGGGGAGCGGCTACGGGAACTGGGGTTGTTCAGCCTGGAGGAGAAGACGCTCAGAGGTGACCTGATTGCTGTTTACAACTACCTGAAAAGAGGTTGCAGCCAGGTGGATTTGGATCTCTTCTTTCAGGCTGACAACACCAGAACGAGAGGGCACGGCCTTAAGCTACGCCTGGGGAGGTTTAGACTGGATGTTAGGAAGAGGTTTTTCACAGAGAGAGTTATCTCTCATTGGAATGGTCTGCCCAGGGAGGTGGTGGAGTCGCCATCCCTGGAGATGTTTAAGGGAAGACTTGATGAGGAGCTCAGTGACATGGTCTACATGGTGGGGAGTTGGACTAGATGATTATGAGGGTCCCTTCCACCTCGGAATGACCTGTGAACCTGTGAACCTCCAATATATCAGAAACTGTGATGAACCCAGCCCAAGTGCAACAAGGCAGGACTCACATTCACAGAATCACAGAATATTATGAGTTGGAAGGGACCCACAAGGATCATCTAGTCCAACTCATCATCTAACACCCGTAATTCATAATACTTGTACATGCAACAAAGCAAATACGTCTTCTGAAATATGAGGTATGTGCTGCTTGTATTCCAAACATAAAGCTGAGTATATGTATCCCCTTGGAAAAGAAATTTCATGGAAGGTACTTATGTGTGAGAAATCATGTTGAGAGAAGAAAGATGAGAAGAAAAGGAATGGCCTAGTTTTAAGTATGTTTTAACTGAACCCATAAGGAGGGTGCAGTTACTCTGTGTTGAATTGCGTCACCTTTCAACAATGGCAATCAGCAGGCAGGTAACAATCCTAGTTTCACCTCAAAGAAACAGATGAGGACTCTGAACTGCAGAAGACCTGGTGAACACCAGCCAGCTAGAAGAGACAAACAAGATCAACAGTCTAAACTAAACCAAAAATTGTTACTTTTTCCTGGGTCGAGGAACCAGTTTTTTGGTTGTGGCTGGAAGAAAGCAATCTGAGTGTAAATCTCCTAAAGGGGAATTTCCTTCCTTTCTCCTGAAGACCATGCTGAGCATTGCATGTTGCTAGAGAAACCTGAACTAGGTTCTTCAGGGAGCAAGGGACAAGTGTCCATTTGCCAAGTTCACTACAATACAAGGTTTTTCTGGTATTTCCACTGGTGGATCCCACACTAGGGGGTAGCAGAAGGCTTCTTTTCCCCACTGGTGCCACAAATATCTAAATTAAAGCAGAATTATCTGATATACTGCTAGAACTCCAAAACATTCCCTTTGATTTCAAGAAAATTACACTGCTTATTTAAATCCATGTCTGTGTAGTCAGATCTTTCATTTTGTTCCTAATCTCCATCCAAAAATACTGTGCCTCTTAAGCGCCATCAGTGCAACAGTTGGAGTCCCACACCACTCAGTGTAATAGCACCAGTTTGGACCAAGGCAGAAGTTAATGCATTGATGCTGGCTTGTGAAAAATAAATCAGGAACTTTATGGATATTAAAAACAATGTCAAACCAGGGTGTTTTATACAGTAATTATAAGGTTATTTCTCAGTAATTCAAACTACAAAGGGTGAAAATATTATCTTTTATTGCTGCCTATGATGGTAATAATTCTCTCTGGCATCTGTAAAAGCAACAATAGCTTTTCATTGATTTTGCTTAAAAGGAAAGTTTAGGATTATAAAATTAGTATTTCATGTGGAAACAAGAAAACTTTCCAAAGTATATATGATGCAAATTCCAATAATTATGTTCGAGGAGGAAGGAAGTCTTGTGATTAGGGTCACTGGGTAGATATCTAAAAGCCTCACATGAGATCCAATTCTTCCATGTATTTTCATTTCTTTAATTTCCTGTCTGAAAAATAAAATAAATAATAAACCCCCTTTCCTTTCACCTTGTCTGTTTGTTTATTTTCTTATTAGATAATAGACCTGGAAGTCCATTAAGACTGAATTACATACGCACATGCACCAAACTGAGGCAAGACCAAAGCTAAACCAATTTTTTTTATTTCAGGGTAAATCTGCATATAGATTTTATCTTTCTGTTTACTACACAGTAGCTAGTGATTTAAGTATTTATTTTGTATTTATGCACATTGTGCATTTTAGCCACTGCCATAATATATATCCAGGTAATATTAATTGAAGAGAAAAAATTCCTCTGAGGTACAGAAATGAATGAACATCTAAGTCACTAGCAAAGCTAATCACAAAAATTAGGTCTTTTCGCTAAGAAGCACATAAATGTGAAAAAAACCTTCAAGGTGCTATTTAAAAGTGAATACTGACTTTAGGCAAGGAAATGGGAATTCCAGAGGAGCATGCTACATATGTTTGGATTTGTTGCTCTTTACAAATCAACAGGTTCAACTTTGTTGGCTTACACTATCAGAGCACCCTGCATAAATGGAAGTCTCGTCTTGGCTCTGAAGTTGTTATCATGACCCTGAGATTAGCTCAGATAGATGAAACATGGTGCTCGCAGCACAAGGGTTGTGGGTTCAATCCCTCTATGGGCATTCACTTGAGAGTTGGACTCGATGATCCTTGTGGGTCCCTTCCAACTCAGAATATTCTGTGATTCTGTGACAACATATATATTATTTAGAAAACAATAATTTTACATTAATGTTCCAGAGACTTTTTGTAAGACAAATGAATTACACAACTTGCCATTGCAGTCATGAGGAAATCCCTAGTGCATCCTAACATTCCTTCTGGTTTTCTGTTTATTCACAATTCTGTAGTAAATGTCACATATGATACCTTGGTTTTATCAAGTCCTATTTTAAAATGAATTACAGTAACTGAAATAATGCTTACTTCAGCTCTAGGCCTAACGTTCTATCTTATTAAGCAGAAAAGATGGCTCACTTGTATAAATTACCTTCATCATATAGCTGTTAAAGGTAATAAAATTTGTGAAGAAAACTGCATGTCAAACCGCAAGAGCTGTACTGCAAAGTACTATAAGGCCTCTTATTTATGATTAGCACTAACTGGCCTCCAGGTTGGTAAGCAGAGATGAATAGCCATGGATGCAAGGCCTTGTTGACCCATGTGGAAAAGAAGGGTTGATTATACGGTGGGCAGCACTATGGAGCTCTTGTTCTGCCTCTCGTTTGCCACTGCTGGGATGGTTTTGCCTTCAGCTGGAGCTGCCCCAGAGGCAGCTAGCTCCCTAAATCACTGATAGCATCTTGGGGATGGCCTTTGACCCAGGACATTGGCCCAATTTGTTTCTTCCTTGGGGTTTGATTTTGGTAGGGGGTTTTGTGTGACTACTAAGCAAATACAGTGAATTCCCGCTGCATTGTGACCTCTGCATTATGATCCTGCCCATTTGTGAGGTGAATTTATTGCAGTTTTGATTCCACCATTTGCGAATTTATGTGGCCGACACATGCACAGTGCCTCTGCTCCACCGAGGGGTGGTGCCAGAGCTCCCTGTGGGGCGGCGCTGGCCCGGACCCACAGGGAGGGCCGGGAGTCACGCTGTCCCCTGTTACTCTGAGCACAGCTGGGGAACTGACACCCCCGGGCGCATGTTACTGTTTCCGTGGCTACAGGCGGGGAAGGGAAGCGCCCCAGGAAAGTGGGGTTGGCCGCGGCAGCCAGTGGGACATGCTCACTCCGCTGCCACAGCTGAACCCGCCCCGCACCACATGGCGCTGCCGGCAGTGCGCGGAGCTGGTGGCATGTGGGACAGGTGGCATGGGCCCGGCAACACGGAGCTGGCGATGTGGGACGGGCGGTGCAGGGCTGGCGGCGCAGGACAGACGGCGTGCAGCGGGCATGAACACCAGGGCTGGGGAGGGGGTGGGATCAGCAGTGCGGGGTTTGGTCTGTGAGTGCGAGGTCGCAGTGGCCCCGCGGATTCTCCCGGTTGTGTGGGGGGGTCTCCTGAGTCAGAGGGAGCTCGGAAACAGTTCCCTTTGATCCCCTGTGCTCAGAGAGCCCGAGGGGAGAAGCAGAAAAGTGCCCACAGCGCTCCGGAGTGCCAGGGGGTGGGACAATGGGTGCGTCCTGCATGCATATTAATGACCTGAACTTCTTTGCAAATCTAGCTTTTTGTGAGGCCCGTGGCCTGTCCCGTTCCTTGCAAACAGCAGGGTATAACTGTACTATAATCCACAATCCTACTCTCCTTCAGGGTATTCTTACTACCCAAGCTCTACTTTTGCTGCCTTGCCCATGTTCTCTGCCCATGGAAAAAAAAATTGGAGAGTGAATAGAAATCATATGTTACTGCATTTTCCCATAGTCTGAGTACAGAATGCCTTTGAATCTTCAAAATATATTACTTAGTCAGAACCAAAACTTGAGGTGGTGCCTTACTCAGGGGAACTCAACAGATGATGTTGAAGGCAAGTCAAGCTAAGAATCTTCTCACATAGCTGAGATTAATGTCTAGTGCTTATTTTAAAAATGCCTTGGTTTTGATGTGTAGTAATAAAGGCACAGGAAAATAGGTGCATAATCAAACTATTCCTGGGCTACTCTTTACATAACAAAGGAAGTAAAAGTTTGGAAAAATCTAGTAAAACTGAAGGCCTGGTCTTTGCTTACACCAACGTAAGGAATGTAAAAGTCAAGCTATAAATCTTACTTTAAAAGTAAAAACAGATGGAAAAATAATTAAATTACAGTATCTCAGAAAAAAAATGCAGCAATAAAAACAAAAGAACACCATGACAATGTAGTACATAGAAAATATTTGCCAAACCTGTATCAAAAATGTCCTTGAAGTCAATATTACAAGAGACAACAGACATATGAAGAAAACTGACAAAAAAAAAAAAAAAAAGAGAAAAAATATACAAGCGAAAATGCCTGAAATGCAGGATTGCTCCATAAATTTTAATGAAAAAATAATAGCCTACTGTAGAATATCATCCAATATAGGTGATAGGCTATATCAAAGAAAAAACAAGAAATATGTAATATATATATTTTGTAATGTTCTCATTATCCGAGCAGAACACAAGTAAATAAATGTATATAGAGATTAATCTCAGCAAAGATAAAGAAAATTAAAGGTCTTGAATTCTATTTACAGAAGCAGTGCAGTGTTGAGGTAATAAAAAACCAAGTAATTCTAATGTATCAACACAAGAGTACTGAAACATAAAAAAAGTGACATCACAACAATGACTACTGAAATGATTATTTTAAATCAGACACACAACATACAACACATCATAAACCCACTAAATTCTAGATTAGGAATAGATGAGAGAAGACTATAGGTAAATCAAAACACTTATGTATTTCTGTCATTTTTCTGCATCTGATGAAGCCTATACAGCAGTCCTGCTGTGCAGAAGATCTCAGAGAAGTGATGATAGGCATATATAAGTCACTGTATGAGAGAGGAGTCTTTAATCTACATGTGATGATATTTGAAACATGCAGTCCTTTTGACTAGTGTTCTTTCTAGTTTTACAAAATAGTGTCACAACTATTCTGATATAACTTACATTAGTATAAGAGAATAAGGCTTGCAATAATCCTACTCTTAAACTCATATTCTGACACAAAGCTATAAATATAATCTATGCGATAGTGCATCTAGTCCACACTGCAGCCAAAGTTTTGTCTGCTTCTTGTCAGTTTGGGGAATACCCCCAACATCTCCTTGCAGACACTGAAGTTACAAAGCCCTAATTTGGGCTTTTACTAAGCATAGTTGGTAAAGGGAAACAGAAGCTCTTGGGAATAATTTAGTGCTTACAAGAGAAGACCCTTTTTTGTACTGTCTTCCAGTGAGGACTCTTTCTCCACTGCCTGGGGGCAACGGATCATACGTTTCAGTGGCTTGATTGGGCAGCATGTACCAAAGGTGTCTACCAAAGGCAACATATATAAGGACCCATTGCAAATGGAGTTGCACAGTTTTCCTAGTTTTTGGCCACACTGCACATCAAATCCCACTGCCTGTCTTTGGGCATGTCAATGCACTACTTAACAATGTAGGTTTGAGCAGAGAGAGGTAAGAAAGCTCCATTAAACACCTACCTCTAAGTGCTAACTCTACAGGACCATACAGTCTATCTCCAAAATTATGCTTAAATCAAATGATCATTAGATAAATGACAGCATAACTATCTCTAGTATGTTCACAGGTTCACAGGTTATTCTGAGTTGGAAGAGACCCACAGGATCATCTAGTCCAACTCCCAAGCGAATGTCTACCCAGGGATCAGGCCCACAAGTGTGGAACCATGGGCACCACGCCCCATACATCCAAGACTCCCACCACGTAGACCATGTCATTGAGCTCCTCATCCAGTCTTCTCTTAAACACCTCCAGGGATGGCGACTCCACCACCTCCCTGGGCAAACCATTCCAATGAGAGATCACTCCCTCTGTGAAAAACCTCTTCCTTACATCCAGGCTAAACCTCCCCAGGCGTAGCTTAAGGCCATGCCCTCTCGTTCTCGTGTCATCAGCCTGAGAGAAGAGATCCGCATCCACCTGGCTGCAACCTCTCTTCAGGTAGTTGTAAACAGCAATGAGGTCACCTCTGAGTCTCCTCTTCTCCAGGCTNCTGTGGGACTCCACTAGTGACCAGCTGCCAGCTGGATGTGGCACCAACACTCTCTGAGCTTGTCCATCCAACTAATTCCTAACCCAACATAAAATGCTTCTATCCAGTCGATGCTCTATGAGTTTCTCCTGAAGCTTACCATGGGAAACCGTGTCAAAGGCTTTGCTAAGGTCCAAATACACAACAATCACAGCCTTTTTTTCGTCAACCAAGTGAGTCACCAGATCATAAAAGGAGATCAGATTGGTCAGGCAAGACCTGCCTCTCCGAAATCCATGATGACTAGTTCTAATGTCATGGTTGTTTTGCAGTTGCTGCGTAATAGCACACAGGACTATCTGTTCCATGACTTTGCCCGAGACCTAGGTCAGGCTGACAGGTCTGTAATTGCTCGGATCATCTTTCCTGCCCTTCTTGTGGATGGGTGTCACATTGGCCAATATCCCGTCTTGTGGTACAACACCATTAAACCAGGACTGTTGGTAAATTATGGAGAGTGGCTTGGCAAGTTCATCTGCTAGTTCATTCATCACCCTCGGATGGATCCCATCTGGTCCCATAGACTTATGAGGATCCAAGCCACTCAAGTTAGTTTTGGCAACCTCTCAGCAATATCCTGTATCCCGGTTCCAGGGAGGCAGCAGACCTCTCTGTGGGAAGAGTCCGGTCGACAGGTAGGCCCTTCTGTCCCCCTCAGAAGGGAGTCCCTGACAACCACTACCCTCCTTTTCTCCTTGACACTAGAGGTTCTGATTAGTTGGATGGAAGAGGTAGATCCTAGTGCTTTACTAGATGGGGTGCCTACATCCGTGTCATCCTCCTGATCCTCAAAAACCAGAACCCCAAACCTGTTCTGTAAGGGTAATTCATAGGGTAGCATCTGAAAAGGTGGTGGACGACAGGAGAGGGATGCCTTACCCCCACGGGAGGAGACCTGTTCCCACTCCCCATCATCCTCAAGCTTTCTTCTACCTCATGTTGGGGTATGTGAGATGCTATTGCATGCTCTCGCTCCCAAGAGTCTCTAACGTTTGGAAGTGCACAGTCCCTTAATTCTACTTCCCTTGCATTATCGTGATTATTTCTCAGACTTTCCACCTCTTCCTTCAGCTCTGTTATCATGGAGAGCAGCTCATTAACCAGCTCACACTGGATACATCATGATAAATGATAGATTTAGGACCTTGTCACTCTTATCTTTGGGAACTTGTGACCAATCTCTGAGCATATATACTGTCTTCCTATAATGAAAGCAAACTGTAGAGAGAAGCAATGCAGAAATGCTTGTTCAGATCAGAAAGAAAGAAACAAACAAAAAAAATTGGCCATGCTAACATGGTATTCCCCTTCTCCCTGCTTTTACTTCACTCTAGTCACCCAGAGAACAACGGCAAGGAAGACATACCTCTGCCCCAGCTTCAGTACTACTGCACAGTTCTATATCACACAGGGCAAGTCCAAGAGCCTTAGGCCAAGGTAGAAAAAATGTACTGTTCTGCTTAAATTATGCTTCCTTTTAACCACTTGCACATTTCTCTTGGACAATAAACCTGTGGTCCTGAAAGCAAGCCATATTATAAGGAAAGTGTTAATTATTTTACCCCTGTTTTTAAGTGAAAGAGTACATAAATCTCTGACAAAATCATAAAAAAAAATCCTTAAATTATTCCTTAGTAGTTGTTCTTTGCTGAGTATCTCTGGTTGGTTTTGAACATATCTACTTATTTTGTCTGAAGTGGAGTTAATTTTCTTCACAGTATGAGGTTGTGCTTTGGATTTGTGCTGGAAACAGCATTGATAACCTTCCTCAGTGATAACTTTCCTTAAGGTATTTCCTGCTTCTTGCCCTGTCTCACCAGTGAGGAGACTGAGGATGCACAAGAAGTTAGGAGGAAACACAGCTGGGACAGCTGACCCATACCACGTATTGTCATTTGGTGTGGGAAGAAGGAGAAAGAGGGGAGATTCAGAATGATGGCATTTGCCTTCTCAAGTCATTGTTATGTGTGATGGAGCCCTGCTTTCCCAGGGATTGCTGAGTACCAACCTGTCCGTGGGAAGTTGTGGATTAATTATTTGTTTTGCTTTGCTTGTGCTCATGACTTTTACTTTACCTATAAGCGTGTCTTTATTTTAACCTACAAGCTTTCTCACCTTTACTCTTTTTTTATTTCCCCCATTCCAATGTGGGGTGTGAGTGAGCAGCTGTGTGGGTCTTAGCTGCTGACTGGGATTAAACCACAACATTCTGTTTTCTTCAGCTGTTGTACTCTGCAATATTACACTGGAAGAGAACTCACAAAAAGTCCTGACATGCACACACTACCTACCCTACCTTAGCTTTAAGTTTTACTTAGGCCTATAAAAAAAGGAAGTATTTAAGAATTTGTACCCATTATGGTCATTATTACTAATGACCATAGGAAGGTTACTGCTGTATCTTCTCATCACAAACTTTTTAAGAAGGGTCAATAGTCTCTGTGACTTCATAAAATGCTCGAAAGAAAAACAACAAAATTACTTCATATAAATCAGACTGATGCAGATCAAATCATATTCAATGTTAGAGAGAATACAAAACAAATCTTACAATCTTTTGAACAATGCTTTAATGTAGACTCCTTTCAAGAACTTTAGAAACTAGCATTCAAACAGTAATAGCTCATAGAACAGTGTAAACAGCTTATTTTAGATAGAAATCACATCACTTCTGAAATAGGGTTCATGTACTGATGAACAGTCAAACCGAGTGAATCAACTGAGTAACACTGTGGAAGTTTTCCCCTCTGGTTTCAGCTTTTCTGAGAGGATTAAGGTCTGGAAACTCAATTTGTTCTACTATTATATTATCTATAAAGTGTGGTCTCTTGCTAGTTGGCTCATCATCGTGCCAAATCCTAGTACTTTAAAATACATCTCTTTGATATCTTGAAGTTATTGGCCAAGTAAGAAGAAAAAACAACATTCACCTGGAATTAATCAAAGAAAAATTGGTGTTTTTTTCCCATCATTACATTCTAAAAACAACGACAACAACAAAATTCAAATACTCTGTATTACAAAAATAGTGTTGTGAAAAATTCATTAATCAAACTGAAAGGTAAAGAAATTGCATTTTTAGTTTTGTAATGTTTTAATACAAGAGTCTTCTATTAAGAAACACAGTTTAGGACACTGTTTTGCAGTGATTGATCCTTCTTTAGGAAATCAGAAAATCTAGCTCCTAGTTCTATGCCTGTCAGGTTTCCTGAATGACCTTGGGCAACATAGTTAATCTCTTACTAACTCATTTCTCCGACTGTAAATTGGAGACAATCGTAATTCCTTTGTCTTTCTTGTCTGACAATGTGTTTGGGAACAGGAAATGTTACAGACTGCGCTCATACTTCATGCAGTCCAGTGGCCTGTGATCTTAGTCTGTCCTTCCCTAACACCAACTCCTACTCCACATCTTTTCATCAATTTCATATTTGTTTCACAGGAGCATAAGGAGCTATGAACTGCTTTGTGATAACAACAGTGAAAAGCCAATCAGACTGCTGATCACTGTACTTTGGTTCTGATACTTCAGTAAAGCACCATGTCATGGAGGGTAGGCAAAATTACTGTGCTGGAGTAGGAGCTGACTAAGGCAAGAAGCCTGGATAAGAAAATATCTTTGAAAAAGAAAGTTTATAAAACTGTCTTTTCCTAAGGTTTTTACCAGTATTACTTCAAAGCATACTCACACAGAATCACAGAATCACTGAATATTATGAGTTGGAAGGGACCCACAAGGATCATCTAGTCCAACTCACCATCTAACACCCGTACAGAGACCGAGAGCACATCCCAGAGCGTAACACCAACCTAGATCCCTCACAGTCTAGCAGGCCACTCCGAGCCGGAAGGGGCCCAGGGTCATCCAGCCCTACACTCCCCAGCTAGGCCATGTCACTAAGCTCCTTGTCCAGTCTTCTCTTAAACACCTCCAGGGATGGCGACTCCACCACCTCCCTGGGCAGCCCATTCCAATATGCAATTACTCTCTCTGTGAAAAACCGCTTCCTAACGTTAAGATTGAACCTCCCCTGGCGTAGCTTGAGGCAAGTTGGGACAATAATTCATACTTAACAGATTTATTTAATGTATTTTGGTTTCAGTGTTGTCCGTACTGGTAAAAAAGAACTACCTGTATATTAAAAATACTAATTCAGTGACAGAGTGCAAAAGGAAGTTAATGATAATGTTTCTGAGCCAGCTGGAAGTGGAGTAAGTTCTGTCAGCTTCATTGGAGCTTCATGAATCTCTAAATGCTACAACAAATAGAATGGGGGACTGAGAGAAATCTGTGTTGATGGACAGAGGTGGGTAATGCTACCCTATGCTTTATACTTTGCTCCTTTTGAATGAACCTGAGGAGCCTATAATCCCCCATTTTGACTGAATCCTAGCCTGTTGTTTTCTGGAAAGACTTTATTTCCTCTTGATGCTCAAGCCCAGGCCTAGGTTTTGTGGAGGAATTCCACGAAGAAAAAACAAAGATAACTACTGGTATAGCAGCTAGGCCTAATATGAGAATCTAGAGGGTGTAGGACTAGACTTCAACTAGTTTGGGTGGAGGTGGAGGAAATCGAGATGAAGAAAATGGTGAGAAAGGGACACTTAATAAAACGTTGAGAGGTAGGCTTTAGCTCTACAAGGACATTCTGCTTTGTGACACTATGGAAGGGTAAGGTGCAAGCTCACATTATAAATTCATGACACACATTCTTGAGTATGTCTATGCAGGATTTGATTGTTCTACTGTTGTACCATTAATTCTGGCCAGCAGTAGAAGGTAGAGAAAAACCCTAAAATAATTGCTGTGAACATCATTTGCGTGTCCAAGACTACATAGTAAAGGTTATGCTGAGGTCTCCTATAGAGATGTAGAGCAGAGACCAGAAGTGTCTGGGCTCTCCAGTCTTCAGCAGCACTCAACTACTTCCTAAAACCAGGAATTAACAGTTTTTAATATTTATATAATGCTTTTATTTCTCCTATATTTAGATAGTGTTTTCGTTTTCCCTAACTGTTCCTGCAGCTGATTTTTACAATTTGAGTGAATTTCTAGTGGCCACAGGGAGCGTGATGACTCAATCTGTGGGGACCAATGGGATGCAGGATACCATACTCTTCATCCTCAATTTGGCAGCCTGGTGACATTTAGATTCCATAACTCATCAGTGACAGACAGGACAGCCACAGCCACTTCGTGTCATTTGTGTATTTGGGACACCACATGTCTCATTACAGCAGCCCATCCAGTTTGAGGAAGATGGTCTCAGTTTGACCATGACATCAATATTTAATACACCCTAGCAGCTGTGGACAGCTCTCCACATATCTTAGATGCTTTTGTCCCTTTCTTAATAAGCATAATAAAATCTTAGCCCACTGCTTTGGCTGACTTTGGCCAATCAGTTTACACATACTTAGCCTGTTACACACAGAAGTAACAACGTTCCCTCATAATAAACCAGGGAGAGAGATCAGGAGGTAGAACACCTTTCATTCCTACCTGGGTATGTTCTTAATCCAGTGATTTGTCACTGCTATCTAGGAAAGAAAGACAAACACAAAACTACCACGTGTATAATCCAAATTCCAAAGCACTTGATGTGGAGACCCCAATGTTATTTTTAAAGTTGGAATGTATCTTCTTGTCTGTGAGCCAAATTTAGTAGAGTGTACATTTTTCTTCTCTGGTCAAATAGGAAATATTTGAGGGAGCATCCCTCTGACTAAGGGCTGCCAGTACCAAACACCGACTTACCAGTCCTGGAACCAGAGTAATGCTTTTGTGTTCCCAGGGTTTGCTTTATTCTATGAAAACTTCTTAAAGCTGCCTGACAGGGAAGGTTCTGAATGTGGTGCCGTGCCAAGAGCTCTACTGGTGTTTCCCACATGCAGAACATTTAAGAGAAACTCAAGGATGAAAACAAGTCACAGTGATAAAGTTCTGGTTATGCTATGAAGATAAACTTCCCCAAATTCACAGTCACTCAGACCAATCTCGTTTTCACAGCTGATGTATCGCACTTGATTTTCCTACAGAGTGGGATCCTATTTACACTAGCATCATGTGAGTATTAGACTTAAAGTTTGATTTACAAAAATACGACTAATTTAATAGAAAAAGGAAGATTATGTGTTTGCAATTACTTTGCAATAGATATTGATGAATACTGAACATACCTGAATTAATGTGCTGTCCTTTTATGAGCTCTTTATAAAAGTTAGGTATAGATGGAAGTAAGAATCAAATAACAGGACACTGAAAATAGTGAACAAAGCTGGACATTGCTAATTATTACAAAAAGAAATAAGTATTTCAGATTATTAATCTATTTCCTGTAACTAATTTAAGCAAAGGCATTATCTCATCTCTGTTTTATCAAACATTGTTTGACATTTTTGTTTGGTTTTTTTTTTTTTTGTAACAGTCTCTAACCTCATTTTCATACGTTATAGCTTTCCTAGGTTATAACATATTTGTCTAGTCTTATATGAAGAGTAAGAATGAGGATTCCTGGAAAAAAATAAATACAAATTTGAAGGCAGTCTTTGCTCCTTCTTCCTTTGTGTTCTCCTTTCCTAGAAGGTAAGAGACAGCCCGTCTGTTTTGATCCACTCAGTTTTTTCTTTAGTTTATTTCTGATCTTTTTAGGGGTCACATGAATCCAATGTTTCTTGCTCATGAAAATCAAGTAAGGGAGTAAAGGGAATAGAAACAGAAAGCACCACTGGCTAAGAAACAATCTGTTGAGCGCTTCAAGAAGAAGCACTGCAAGGCAAGTACAAGCACCTGCAAGAAGGGCAAGCATGAGTACCAATTGTTTAATATAAAATCAGAAAAAAGCATCTAAATTAAGCTTCCAGTAATGCTCTGTAACAATACAAAGAAAATATTCTCTGCAATCTGAGGCATTTTCCCCACTATTGACCTCATTTGTAATAGATGGGCTGCAGACATATAGGTATTTCTGAATCATGGAGCAGACCAGAAAATATTCTCCTATTAATATCATAGCATGCCAATAACATTGAAGGAGAAAAAATGTTTGAGTGGAAAGTCTGGTGGACCCACCAATAGCAACTCGAAGAGTTAGAGCATGATCACGGAATTTAATATTCCTTGATTTTGCTCCCCATATTATGGATTATTAACATGGAATTAAAGCAGTGTGCTAACATCACAGCTATAACATGAAAATATTAACTAGGAAAATCTGACTCCAACTTAATATTGACTCCAACAATGTTGACCACTTCCAGCCCTTCAGATACAGTAGGAATAGAGGAATACAGTCAAACTGTTGAAAGTTTAAAGGATATGGTCTCTGTACGGGTGTTAGATGGTGAGTTGGACTAGATGATCCTTGTGGGTCCCTTCCAACTCATAATATTCTGTGATTCTGTGATTCTGTGATATTATGCAACCTTCCTCTCCTAGAAATACCATTAAACCATTAGAAGGAGATGAAAACCCGCCTCCTTCATGAAATTTAGACATTTCCATAGCCTGTTCTAGCTGCAATAAAGCCAAAATTAAAGTAAAACACTTGAAATTTATAAGTCCCCAAAACTACCACTCAGCTTTCATATGTGAGTGATTTACAGCCAGAGATTTGATCCAATTTGTCTTCTATTTGAAATGCTTTCATCTCTGCCCACTTTCAGGAATTCAGGTCCCAAATGTCAGACAGGCCTACACTGTACTCAGGAGCAGATGGAGTCCTACCCAAGCCCATCTAGCTCATGCCAATGCCACTGTGAAGATGCAGCAGTATGGACTTCAGCATAGGCTGTGTCTTGGATCCTGCGTGTTTGCTTGGGTGACTCATCACTTTTAATGCCCTGTCATAGCGCCTTTACTCTTCCTGGCACTGAGTCTGGCTTCATGAAACCTAGCCTACTATATTGACACCTCTGCAATGCTACTTCCGCATTTTCAGGGCAAACCTATCTTGGACCATTATCCATTGGTAGGTGTTTCAGATCCCACAGGGAAAGCGGTTTATTCTGAAACACTTGGAAAGAACAAGGAAACAACTCGCATTTCTAGCCAGATGTGCTGCTGTTAAAGAGCCTTCAGATAGCATTTACTTGCCTTGCATGTAACTGCAGAATTTTCTTATCCCATCCCCAAGAGATTATCAGCATTGTAGTACTATAGCACCAGATTCCCAAGGAAAACATTCTGCAGATATATGTCCACCTTGAGAATTCCCCATTTACCTGGCCAGTAATGAATCTTAAATTTTCTCAAGATCATTGCTCATCACCTGAACGAATACTGAAAAGTAAATGAAAATAGCCATCCCATGGAAAAAAAATTATTTAATGGCTGAAACAAAATGCCATCACTACTGTGATAACAGAAGGTTTAAAGTGCATTACTGTCACTTCTCTATACACTTGAGGGCTGGCTACTGGGTCAGATGGTGCAGCAGTCCATGTAATCGCCTGAATGGAAAAAAATTAGGCTCAAAGTGCCAAATAGATGCCCACAACATAATATCAGGTAAAACAAACACATACCTCCTATCCTTCCACAACCCCCTGTCCCCTCCCTCCCCCCCTTCAAATGTTAGAGAAATAGAGAGAAATTCCAGTCATTTCTCATTACTGTGAAGGTCAGCCTAGCTGGGAAAATTGTTTCTGCTTTACAATTCCCCAAACTATAGAAAGCAGTTAGAGTTCTGGACAAAAACTAATGTTGCATTCAAAGGGAAAAGAGGCTGATATGGCATTGCTGCAGTAATAAGAGAATTTTTTACTCTTTCCACTTCCCTGTGAACCTAATCAACTGTGACATGAGAAAATATACTGGGCTCACCCAGCCAGAATCTGACTGCCACCTGAAAATGTCCTCAATATTCCACTGTTTGGGAGTTTACAATGATCCTTCCGACATCAATTTTGTACATGTACATCAAAATGCCATTAGAAATGCTTACAAACACCTCCTGCTCACAGGCCTCCACTCAGACTCCAATCGAAGTTAGGCTATAAAGACTCCCCAGTGGTTGACTAAAGGTTTCTTTCGATTACTCATATGAAAGCATTTGGTTATGGAAAGGCATCTTGGGGGAGCCTGAGGGATCTAAAGATCTCCCCCCTGACCTCCCTTGTAAGCACACTTGAATGTCATTAGGAGCAATATATATTGAAGGTAGTTTAAAACCTGCCTTTAACTTTTAATTAATATCTGTTGACTTATCAAGTTTCCTCATTCTCCTTGAGGTTCAACAAATAAGCCATACCTTTCCGGGGTCGCAAGTATATGGCAGGGAGTAGGAAGGTGTACAGAAAGTAGAAAATACATGGTATTTTATCCTGTCAGACTCAGTTACATGGATGGGTATGCTCCTGTCTTCATATACATGAACTAATGAGTGCAAACGCCGCATACATGAGGTAGCTGTAAATTAATTGAGCCTTGATAAATGCTTGGTGTATTTAATGCATAATTTAGTGCCATTTTTACTATTTCTCAGTGACAAAAAATGGACTATATCTAATGCAACTGAACAAAACATTACCAGGTTCTTCTTTTGTTCTAATATATAGAGGAAATATTACAAATGTTTGACATATAAATTGAGCATCTGACTGACTTTAATAACCATATGATCAATAAGAAGTGATATTTTTACAGCCTAAGTTCAATTTTTAAAGGGCCAGGGGTCACAGATCTTTATCAAAGCACTAAGACTAAAAAATTATTTTAGAACATGCATTATTTTAAAGTCTGTATTGACCTAATACCATTAAAAGTCAAATTTTGCACATAAAGTTTCAATCTTATTGGACCTAACATTGAGATATTTAGGAATTTAATTTAGCTGGACTTTCTAGAAGAATTTCAGCACTTCCTTATACAGTATATCCCCGCTGCATTGCAACCCCTCCATTATGACCTCGTGGATTTGCAAGGAAAATTTCTCGCAATTTTGCTTCAGCCATTTGCTAGGTTCCCCGGCCGATGCATGCGCAGTGCCTCTGCACTGCCAAGGGGCGGCGCTGGTGCTCCCTGTGGGGCAGGACAGCCTGGCCCCAAGGGGAGGTCCAAAAGTCACACTGTCCCCTGTTACTCTAAGCCCAGCTGGGGACTGACCCTCTCTGGGCATTTGTTACTGTTTCCATGGCTACAGGCGGGGAAGGAAAGTGCCCCAGGAAAGTGGGGCTGACTGCAGTGGCAGGGCAAGCGCTGTGGGCTGGAATGGGGCAGAAGTGGGACATGCTCATTCCACTGCTGCAGCTGCTGCCTGCCTGCACTGCGTGGCGCCAGGCCGGCATGGGCACAAGGACCGGGGCCAGGGAGTGGCTGGGGGGGGAGCAGCGGTGCGGGGTTTGGGCTGCAAGCACGTGCAGTCGCAGCAACCCGGAGAAGCTCGGGGATTCTCACGGTGGTCTCCTGTGTCAGAGGGGGCTCAGAAACGGTTTCCTTTGATCCCCTGTGCTGAGAGAGCTCATGGGGAGGAGCGGAAAAGTGTCCACTGTGTTCCGGAGTGGCAGGGGGGTGGAGCAATGGGCATGGCCTACATGCATATTAATGACCTGCGTGTGTTTGTGAATGACATTCTGTGAGAGCCCTGGCATGACCCTTTCCTTGCAAATGACAGGGTATAACTGTATCAGCATTAGTGTTGATTGATAAGAAGTCATTCATTGCCTACATTAAAGATTATCCTTGGAAGATACCAATTGTTTAAAAAAAATTCTTCTACCTTCCTCATATATATGCTCCTTATGTCTGTATTGAGCTACTCTCCTGTCATGGTTTGTTTTTTTTTTCCTCTGGCAGCGAGGGGGTTAATAGCTTCTGCCTGGCCTCGCTGCCATGGAGATCAAGGTCATCTCTGTGAACAACATATTTGTGAAAAGGAAAAAGAAAGTTAGTAACACAAAGTAGTGAAGCCAGAGTAGAGCCTCTGTGAAAAGCTGAGAAGCTATGAAGGCCCCCCCCCAACAGGGCCGACCAGAGAAGGGGTAGAAATGTTCTTACAGGCGTCTCGCTGTTGCTCGTGGAATGGACCATGGTGAAACAGACTGTCTGCTTGCAAACCTATGGAATACAGGGAGAGGAACCAGCGATGCAGAATCTGCCTGAGGCCACGACTGAAGATGGAGAATCATGCTGCAACAGCTGCAGATGTTTTAAGAGCCCAGAAACACGGAGCCATAGCTGAGCTCGGCAGAGATCCTTTGGACAGACGCTTTTGTGACAGAATTGCATTGTGGTAGGATGTGA
>WEKX01026970.1:0-25342 GCA_013390025.1 Pitta sordida | reverse complement strand
CAGCGGAGGTTTAGGCTGGATGTTAGAAAGAGCTATTTCACTGAGAGTGATCTCTCAGTGGAATGGTTTAACCAGGGAGGTGGTGGAGTTGCCATCCCTTGAGGTGTTTAAGAAAAGACTGGACGAGGAACTCAGTGACATGGCCTAGTTGGTGGGAGGCTTGGATGCATGGAGTGTGGTGTCCATGGTTCCATGCTTGTGGGTTTGATTCCTGGGTGGACATTCTCGTGGGAGTTTTACTAGATGGGTCCCTTCCAACTCAGAATAACCTGTGAACCTGTGAACAAGGTCTTCAAATCTTTCTGGGCCTCTTTGAAACGAACAGGAGTTGAAATAAGCAAAATATTCTCAACATATCACCAAGCTCATCTCAATTTTGCTGACTGCAAGGGAGTTTCCATGCTATTAATTTAGAGCTGAGACCTATGTCCTGTCAGTACCTTCTGCGGATCCATCTAAGATCAACACTTCAGCTGGCTCACCCCTAACAGGTTATGGCCATTAATGTTTTTGAATAAATGTCATTTGTACATGTCTGTGTCACCTGTTGCCTTGTCATGTGGATTCTCTCACTCCCTATTGACACCAAAAGCAGGAGATTTTGGACACTGGTGTCAAAGCACTGCATTTGCTCACCATTTATAAGATATTTCTTTGTCAAATTGATTACCAAGTAACTTGGGGACAGATTCTGTCAGTCATACATTGCACAGTGTCATATGCATAAGGCAGCTATATAACTTCAGTAAAACAACAACAAAAAAATCTCATTGGGATTACTGGTGTCAAAATACTGATCAAATTTTCTTGATCTCAGGATTCAATAAGCATTGGTCTTGGATTGCAGACACAACGGAGTGTGTTCACAGTAAAGGCAGAGCACGAGTATAGTCCATGCAAAATTACACCAGCTGCCTTCATCAACCCAACAGACACTTAGTTGTTACTCCTCCTATGTGTCTTAAATACGTAGATGCAAATAAGTCAAAGTCTCAATAAACACTGAGAATTTCTTCTAAGTTGATTTTTCCTTAATGAGAATCTCACCAGTGAATGAGGTTAGGGGGAGAAGGGAAGGGGCAGTTTGTTATGGTTATTGGAGCCTCAGATATCTGTGTATATATATTCTCCCTCATTTGCAGCTGAGTGTTTCAGCCTTTCTGCTTTTCTTTTTTCCTTTGTTATAAAAGTGTTGAGTTTCCAAATACATTATTTAAGATTAGTATGAAAATTTAATCTGAAGGAAGTTCTGGTTTTGCTATCCTAGAGTTTGCTATTACTTGGAAGATTTTTTGTGCTGTTGTCATCTCCTCACTTCCCTTCTTCCCTCTTTTTATTGTTATTTCTTTTCTCACTCATCATCTTCCGTCAGCTGCAGGTTTTTTAGGTAGGCTTCTATGACAAAAGGGACTCTTCAGGAAAGGGTTCTGAAAACGGTCAGAATAATTTTACAGTTGGAAAATCTCTGGGGGATTTCCTGTTTGTCTGTTCCTATTCACACACAAACAGAACAGTAGAAATCATTGAGAATTCTTCTATTCCTGTAGTGTAGCTCTCCCTTTGCAGGTCTAGCTGTGCGTACATTCATCTTATCCATAACTCTAAACATACAGTGGGTGTCAGCACCAGAAGCAAAACTCTTTTTGGAGCCAGTTAAATATATGATGCTGATAAAAAGTGCCTTATTCTGGTTGTCAAGCAATAATTGGCTACTTAGTACTAGGCTCATCTGATTTTATACAGCCTATAATCAAGTGCCTATGACTCCAAAGATTTAATTGAATGGAAACTCTGTATGAGGTGCTAACTATCCTTTGAAGTTGCAACATGCTGACCATTCAGAAACCCATGTATTTTTCCATTTAATAATACTAAATATTCAGAGAAGAATCATATTTAGAGGAGAGTATTTTCCTAGAAGTTAAGGTTCTCAATTTACAACATGAGATAGGCTATCTTTCACCTGTGGATTCCTTTGTCTTAATCAATTGACACAATGAAAGAAAAATCAGACCATCTTTTTTTTTTCACCATTTTAAAATGAAGGGATGAAAGTCTTTCATCATCTGCCTGACCCATCACTTCCTGAAATAATGCTCAGCTTCGGAAAATTCTTTTCTGGTGCTTGTCTTTTTCAAATAAGTGAGACCCTCATTCTGCAGTGTTTTGCTTTTACCAGTGTAAATCCGGAGCATCATCATTAATGCTAGCAAAGAATTCAGGTCCTGGAACCTGAAGTATGGTTTTAGATCTTTCTACACAATCAATAGAAGGCTCCCTAAAAAAATAGTTTTGTAATTACAATCCGTCCCACTGAACCATGAAAAGAATAGTGACAAAATTAGAGCATAGTATTACAGAATAATCTAACAAGAATAATTATGAGACTTTCAGCTGGTGTACACTGCACTGGATCATTAATTTCTGATCAGCTAGCAAAGTACCTCATCCGAGTATGCCTAAGCAAGTCACTTTCATTTAATTTGCCTTCTGAAGGACATGACAGCATCTGTACACTTTGAGATGTAATTGCTCTTATCCTTCAGAGTTTTTCGAAACAAATACAATCATCCTCCTGAATTACTGACTTTCCATGACAATTTTTTGAGGTTGTATTCTTTTAAACTAATATCTTTCAGACAGATCCTGAATAATGTAAGAGGATAAAGCCCACATGAAAAAATCAAGAATTCAGAAATGAAATTTTAGCTGTCATACTTATTTGTTCTTTATTCCCTTAATACTCTTCAAACAAACCCCATTTCACACTAGTTCATAAGGAACATTGCCTTAGTGACCATAATATCTCTGAATTTTGTTTTAGGTTGATTTTTAAGGTAGAGCATTGAACATTAAAAAAAGAATCCACATTCTAAGCAGCTGTTATGAGGAACTGCTGCCAAACGTGTGCTCCCTCCTTTTTTTTTAATTAAATGTTTGTGTGGAAGAAAATAATTTCAGATCCAGTCCTCAAGATAGATGTACAGCGGTAAAAGAGCCTTTCTCTGCACAGTTTAGAATGGAAAGACAAACGTCATGGAGATTTTACCACGGCTCTGATGTAGAAAAGTACCTAAACAACCATATACAAAAGTGCAAGTTTGTCTGGAAATATTTCTGAGTGTCACTTGTTTGCATATGAAAGTGACTCAGCATTCTTGGCAGTATGACACAGCATGCTTCAAGTTCTTAGTTATTTCTTAGGGAAGCTTGAGAAGTATTATGCTTGCTGTAGAAATGCTGTAGAAAAGCTAGAAGGCCAAAGTTATGACCCTACACACATCAATTAAGGTGAAGGCTGAGGTACTGTGCTGAATTCTGGCATCTCTTCTGGATGTTAGTACACAGCGTATTTGTGAACAAACTTGGAGTTTCCATGGCTATTTAAGTGGCGAGGATCAGAGAGGAAAGAACATTACAAATACTTATCCCATAAGTTATTAGTAGGTCTTTAATGCTTGGCCAGAACTGACAGTCAATGACTTCTAATTCCTTTACTGCTGTTGTGAAAGTGTTGCAGACATGCAAGCTGACTTAGCAGTACTGGCTGAGCATAGCCCAGGGGGTATGCCAGACCTCTCACACTGCTGTATTTCATTAGATCTAAACCCAATTTCTAAGACTTTAGCATATAGCTTTTGAACTAAACCCCCCTCAGAGTGCTTGGTTCCTTCCTTTCACTTCTGCTGAGCATGCCACACCCAGACTGCCCTCAGAAGGGAAGTTGTGAACTAAAGAGGGAGAGATGCCAAGGAATCTATGTAGAAACATTGGCATTGGCTCCTACCATGCAAAAAGTACTTTTATTGTACCTCTGCAAGTGAGAAGTGACCCACAGTGGAAAGTGCTTCTACTGACCTGTGTGTCACAGATGAGAAGAGGAAATACCCAGATGTAGTTGAGACTTACATTGGGACCAGAGGCTACACAAGTGCTAAGACTTCAGATTTAGTGTTAGTACAACCTTCTTGAGTTATGCTGTCTAGATGATCACACTTCCTCCTTACCTGAATTGTAATTTATGTGTGGATTTAATGACTTTTGAAGCACAGTGTTTAGCAGGCACATCGTGTATACAGTAGGTCTGCGTACATTACAGCTGTACCAAGACACTGAAGTGTAACAGAAGCTCCTCTGAAAATATTTGTGTCTCTCCATGTCAATAACCTGCATACAAAGGTGTCCCAAAGCACTCACTAGCATGACAGACTGAGCATTAAGTGATGCATAAGTAGCCCTTAAGACAATACATGGAAGAAACGTTAGAAACAGTATTCTCTGCTATAAGAAGAAGCTCAGTAAGCAAGGCCACATCTCTGGCAGACTTTTAAGTCTATTATCTAAACCATTAAAAAAAATCAGATTTGATGCAATTTAGTTGAAGCTCAGATTAATGCAGGTTTCACTGGCAACATGGTAATCACTTACTTCTTGTAAGCCAATTCCCTTAATTGTCTAAAAAAGGATTGCTTAATTATTAAGCTAAATAAGTTTTAATTCTGCAGGAAATACAGCCAAATTCATCAGTGTGGATAAAACATTTAAAGTGGTGTCTCAAAATTTAGAGAATAAAGTGAATAGAGACCTTCCTAGTTTCTAAGTGCAGTTTGATTGCCTAGTGAATAACACCAATCTACTCTGGTGTTAAGAACCACACTTATGGGTACAGTCAAAGCTGTTCTTGCATGATGTGAATATAGCATGATATATGTAGTGTAAGAACACCCAAGTCTAAGAGCATAGGATCATCGGATCAGAGCTCTGCTGTTTCTGCCCAGGAGCTCCAAGATGGGCAGAGCCAGGCACCAGTATGGGTGCCATAGCTGTTGGTCTAGTAAAACTATCCATGTCATTGGAGTGAGCATCTATGAGAGGCATTCACTGGAAACCTTATCTTTGGAGTCTATACTGAGAATCTTAACAGGATTAAAATTAGGACTTTGATTTCAAGAGGAAAACTCACTCATCCCTTGCCCATGTGCACCAGCAGAAGGTCTATTTCTTTTAGGGACAGTAAGGATCATCTGCTAATGAACAGCTAAAGACATCTTCTTATCGTAAAAGGTGATTACTGGGCAAATGCCATTTGTGAATGTCACATGATGAATCTGTGGGTTTCTATGGGTTTACAATGTAGACTTTAAGAGCAAAAGACATTTAGTCTTCAAAAAGCAGCAGCCTAGAAGCACCATTAAATACACTCTTCTGGTTTATCAGGTCTTCTCGCTGTCCTAAGCTGAATGCCTGTAAGGATTCAGTGATACAAGTAATACAAGGTGGAATTTCTCAGCCTGCGTGGTCAGAAGGCATAACCTTCACTTGATATCCCCTTGCAGTGAAAGAGAATGCACTTATTGTTGTTAGACCATTAGAGGTTTGCATTTATCATACCTGCAAGGGATTTGGTGAAGTAAGAGGAGATGGAAGGCCATGCCCTGGTGACTGGCTGGGTTTTTGAGGGGAGCTGGAGGACTGTGGGGCCGGAGGTGGTTGGCTCTGGCTCTGGGACTGTGTTTGGTTCTGCTGCGGTGGTGCTGATGGCTGTGGCTGTGACTGCTGGGTCTGCTGGGGTAGCTGTGGAGTCTGTGCCTGCTGACCTTGCTGCTGCTGGTTTTGGTGCTGCTGCTGTTGATGCTGGAGCTGCTGAAGATGCTGAAGCTGTTGAAGCTGGGAGTTCAGGGATGAGGTAGCTGTGAATTGAAGAGAGGGAAGGTAGTTATGCAAGTTTCAGTAATCCCTATTTTGTTAAAGATATTCTGGATTAAATTCTGATTCTGTTACATTGAGGGGCACACTGCTCACCGTGGAAAGCTGGCCTCAAACTTCAGGATGTGGCAGGAAATTTTTTCCATCAATAACAGCCTGTGGTTATGCCAGGATAATTCTGTGGTAAGAGTCAGACTTCACTGGGGGCAATGAAAGCAAACCTTTGAAAAGGTTGCAGGTCTGCCCATAGGTGGGGGGTCTGACCTGAGCAGCACTCCTTGCTCAGACAAGCTTACCAGTGAAACCAAAGGGAATATTACCTGCCCAGAGAAGAGGTGAATAGGTTGTTGCTGTACATAGTAAAGTAAGAACTCATAACATGAACTAGTGCTGTTATACAAAGGAGGAGAAAGCCGTAGTTGTAAAATAAAGGATGTTCTGAGAAGAGCTTTGTCATGTCATTATACAGCAGGTATCAGGAAATAAAATATTCAGCTGTGAAATTTCTTGTGCAATGCCTAGGTAGCAAAAATACCCAAGAAAATGTGTGTCTCTCTGAAAAAAGAACCGCTCCTTATAATTCAGATCTAAAAACTATAAATTCCTTCCTGTGATTTGCACAGCTCAATCACTCCTGGTGGTTAAAGTCTGTTGTGTTTTGCTAGCATGCTCCAGAAGTGAGGCTTGGAAATGAGTGGCTCACATCAACCTGCTGGCACAGAGGAGCAAACCTTGTTTCCCAGAGACACTCTCAAAGTGACTAGGGCATTCATTAAATTCAGGAAGGTAGGAAGTGTGTCACAAGGATGTCACTAAGGAAGAACAGCTTTAAGCAGCAGCCAGAGCATCACAGGAGCCTGATTCTTTCTGAGTTTATGCCCTGAATAAGTCACCTGGATCTCCAGCCTTACCCACTTTAATCAACGTCTTAGAAGGTGCGTCAATTAGCTATAAGATCACAAGAGGAACAGCCTACAAGGTCATTACACTATTTCTCCCTCTATATACTGCTTTGCCAACACCCTTCTGTATTCTCATTCCCAGTCATAGAAGATAATGTAAACTGGGAATGAATCAAATGTTATTTCTAAAATGATGTTCAGAGTTCATGGCCAGAAACTCTGTTCACTAAGTTGTTTGTGGACTGGCAGATAAAGTCAAATCATCTCCACTTTCTTTTCATGCCGACATCCCTATTTCAGCTTTCTAGATGTCTATGCCTTGGGGTTGAACCTGAGGTCTTGGTACAACTCATGAAATCAATGAGCCATAAACTGGAATAAGCAAAAGAAAAAAAAAAAAAAGAAAATGGAGAAAGATGAGGAAGAATGGGTAAGCAGGAAAAGGCTGTATGAAGGAAACGTGTAAGATTTGATAGGAAGAGCTGTTGATTATCCATTCCTATACTCACAGCTGCTCTATGTTTTCTTTAAACAGATGTGGGAATCAAACCACAAATACTCCTTTACAACAATTATAGCCACGTGTATGTGACTTCAAAAAAGAACCTGAATAATACAGAGAAGGAGGACCATCACACCAATATATTTCCATCAGGAAAGTTACTCATAGAAGTTTTGTGTTTCAACATAAAACAGAGTGACCATAAGATTAAAAATGTGTGTGGCATCTCATGCAAAAGAAATCACTCCTACCAATTTCCTGATGATAATCTGTACCTAAATGCCCCAAAGCCAAGAGAGTAGTAAGTGGAAATACAATGTAAGTCATAAGAAGGTGTGTATACATGAAAGCAACTGCATAGATGAATATTAAACATAGCATGAAGCGTCTCAGATGGCAAAGAAAATTATTCACCAATTCTATTTGGAGGCATGTACACAGAGGCAGAAAGACTCCGCCCATTCTCACGAGGAAAAAGGAAATCTAGACCAGCTCTTTATCTTGTGCAGGACATTTCTTCACCTATGATAGCTTAGCAAACTAGACAAAACACTGAAAATCAGAAACAAGACTTCATACATCATAGACCCTTGCTGCATCCTCAGACTCCAATATAGAAATCAATTAAATTGCATCCCACAGAAGCATAACTTCTAATCTATATGGCTCATGGAGATGAGTAAGAGATCATTTTATATCCTACGTGCATAACTGCATAGGATGAGACAAAATCTTATCTAGGAGTAGAAAAGTTTTGGCTCCAGTACTGCTCAATACTTGAATGTTGGTGAATGCAGGCATATCCATATCTTTACCATTTCTTTTTGTACTGGAAAAGAAAACATTCTTGCTGGGGTGGAAGGTACTCTCTGAAGGAAAATCTTGTTGATGGAGAAAAGTTACTCCATGGAAAAGGTTCTGAGGTCATTGCCAGCAACTACAAAAAATTATTTAAATAACTTCCTGTGTTATTATATAATTCCTTTAAAAAGCCTCTCCAAATCCTATCATCATGCTGAGCTTTAAATTGCATTGAAGTGCCTTAATGAGGTATGATTGTTTAACATGGTGTTGCTAAACAAACAGATAAGGAACAGGAAGGACTGACAGATCAGGAAAGGCATTCTCAAAGCCACACGATAGGTGTACTGCAAAGGTGGATTTAGGGCTCTGGATCATGCTTGCAGTTCGGTTTTTGTGCACTGCCTCTCACAATGTGTGCACTGTCTACAGCAGGGGTTGTGTCGCATTATTGTTTGCAATCAAATCCAATCCAACTCCAAGCTATGCTTGCATAGCTCATCCATTATAAATCGTATACCTGTCTAACATTTGTCACTTTCTGCAGAGCTTGGAGTCTGATGGAATTTTAGGTGGTACAACAGTGCTATGTCTGCATGTATAAAAGATAACATGCACTGCCTACCTCATAGGAATCTTTTTTTATGACTTACTGGCTAACAGACAGGCAAAACTTTGACATATTGAAGTCAAAAATGCCTGCTTTCTTCCAAAATCTCATTCAAGAACTAAAAAGGCTGGCGAAGAATTGCACAAAGTTCTTTCAGTTGTTTAAAAAGTCAACATAAATTATATCACTGTAGAAGAGAGAGAATTAACTAAAAAGGTTTGCAAGCTGTGGAAAACTGTAAGGAAAATCCACACAAGCCATATGACGTTTCAACTTTCCTTAAGAAAAATACATGTTAAATATATGGTAAGTATATATAACAGGTATCCAAGAAGACAGTAAGAAGAACTAATACAATACCTACAATGAGAAAGAAACATGAGGGGTTTTCAAACCTAGGGCTCAAGGGGAATTTCTTGGTTGCTGCAGTGCCATGGCAGACTTCCCACAGGATCACTTCATGGTTTATGATACTACTTTAAAGCGATTATGCTTAGTCACAATATCAGAGCATTCCCATTAGCATAAGAGACATAGAGTTAAGTGATGCAAATGTATGGTCAAGGGGCAGTGAAAGCAAACTTTCTGATCTAAGTCATCTACTTCTATACTTGTCATAGTGAAATCCACTTCAGTACAGTGGTAAGTGTCCCCACCTGGCGTGTGGGAGACCTGGGTTCGATTCCCGCCAGGGAGACAGTGTTAAGAGTTGGACTCGATGATCCTTGTGGGTCCCTTCCAACTCAGAATATTCTGTGTGATTCTGTGTGTGTGTGACTACAGGCTACTTAAAGGATTATAGAAAGTTATGACCCAAGGAACACACTCGTCCTTGACTTTTTCTGGGGGATACTTTAGGCATAGTATTGACACAAATTTACAATGTTTACTCAAATTCTGCTGGTTCATATTCCATTTATCTGCTGGTTACCTGCACAGGAAACTGAAATGAAACTAAAATGCCCCTCTGTCAAGTAGTGTTGCAATGGGAAAAATTCACATCTGATGCACCATGCTGAAAAAAACCTGTCTAATACATAATGAGGGAATGACTGAATCTTTGTCTTGCTGGAAAAGCTGAAATGCCTCAGTCTTTAATTCCCAGTCTTGATTGTAATAACTGAAAGTAGTAGCAATTGCCTGCTGCTTCTGACTAACATATTATGACATAAGAGTGGAGAATATCTGGTTATATTTTAAATAAAACCCTACAGTTTAAAGTATAATCCCAATTGTCAAAAAAGCAAGGAACTTAAACAGGTCCAGAAATGTTTATCTAATGGAAAAAAAAATAAAAATGAGGGCTTTTTTTTCCACTTCTCCTTCACAACATAAAATCAGATTCCTGAGACCTCTAAAGAGCTTGGCAGAAGATCAAATTAATGTTCAGGGATTCAATTCGTATCTAGAATCTGCTCTTGTGGATAAGCTTCACATAATGTCTGATTTATTTTATTAATGTTTTGTGCATGTTTGTTTCTGTGTAAAGAGGGAGAAGCGGTAGAAGGAATACGAAACAATTTTAGCTTACAAACTCTTGTGCTGCTCTTGCCTCTATCCTCTTATTTACATAATTGCATAGTTGTTCTTCAGTGCCTTGATACAATATACAATGGACTAAAAAGAAGAAAATCATACATTAAACCTTTTCTTATTTCACTGAGCACAGAACTTGACTCTTGCCATTTCAAGGGCTTAATGCCTTTTTCCACTTCCTCAGTAATGGAGAATGGATTTGCATTGCCTTAAACTGAAAAGTGTAACTAACTTAAGCATCCGGGCTTGCGTTTGAACTGACATGGCTCGCTTTTTTTTTTCCACCTTGTAGTTTCTCTTCTAATTATGTTTATGCCTTTCTTTGCTTTGAAACATATTTCTATGAAGATTGAATACACACACTGAACAATCTAACGCAAGCCTGTGTTTGCATTCTCTCCCTCCTGGGTAATGAGGGGTAAGTCTGCCAAACACACAACACGCTTTTGCATATGGTTGAATTTTCTTTTGGAGAGAAAAATGGGAGTTCTTTTAAATATGTTAGCATCCTCTCTGTGGAAAAAGTCCCTAAAGGGTTGGACGTGCGGCTGAAGAGATTAGTAATGGGATACAGGGTATGTTATTCCAAAATCACTGGTTCAGTTCCAGCCTGGGTGAATATAAGGAATAAAAGTCATCGTTGTCTTTGTCTGTCTTCTACCATACAGATGTATTACATAAATGTATAGAAGTTGTATTCACACACAGACACCGACAGAGAACCTCCATTGGAAGGAGCTTGCTACACATGCAAGGTAATAAACCGGAGTTCTCCAAATATCTACTGAGGAATATCATAAAGACTATGGACTCGGAGAGTATGAACTGACATCTTTATCTGCACTTTCAGCACAGAGGTTAAGGATAGAAAGAGTAAGGAGACTAAGACATCTTCTCCTTCCTTAAGGTGATCCCTCAAGGTTGCAGCTGCACGACACAGATGGGGTTATGGAGGGAAACTTGCATTTCCAGGACTCATTGGTATTTTCAATTCCTCAGATAAACAGAGGGCTTCACTTTCTACTGCTGTCATATCCAGCAGCTTTCATGAGCACTAAATTCACTTTAAGGAATGTAGGCAATAAAAAGGAAGTATTAAGAAGAAAACCATCATAATTTATATGGTGCCTGTGGTGTCTCCACATTTTGATGAATACTGAAACTTTCCTGAAAAATGATACACTGCATTAAATAAATCTGACTTTTTTTCCTTATCAAACCTTAAAATGTGCAATAATGCACTGAAATCCTAAGGAAAAAAAAAGAAGAAAAAGTTGTTCTAGGTAGAGAGCTTGACTAAGTACCAGGGCAAAGTGTATTTGGAATAATTCCCATTTTAAGATAATCTAGGGGCTATTTTCCTCTAGTTTATGACAACGCTCTGTGAGTAAAGTTCCCTGAGTGTATTGTAAAAATTGCATTAACCTATTTAAAATGCCCAAAGGCAAGAACAAGCTGGAGAAATTAGACTTTAATAAGCCATTTACTTCCTCAGCTCAAATGGGACTTCAGGTCTCATATTGTACAAATGGCTGAAACATTAACTGGAGCCAGGGTATCATCAAGACACAGAGGAACAATCAGGGAGTTGTCTTGGGAGTCTCATGCAAATACAGGCAATTAGACATACTGTGACAAGAGTGTAAGTATTTGAATGTGAAAACCTGTGTGTCAAGCAAGCAATATTTAGATTTTGCTAATATCAGATATTCCTAATTTTACCATCCAGATTTTTGGGGAGTGAAAACATGACTCTATCAGAGATCAGAGGTAGGACCTTAACATAAGTCGTGCCAAATAAAAGTAGTTTTCTAGTTGCAGAGCACAGAGCTGGTCCCAGATTGTCTAAGAACAGAATGGCGTTACAATGTTAAATCAATGTGAGTGTCATGGTATTCCTACAGATTGGATTCTAGGCCACACAGAGCCCATAAGAACGAACCAGAATTTAGGATAATCCCCAATTTCTTCAAAAAAATTATTCAGGATTCCCTTGAAAGAAACTAATTGACAGAGGAAAAAAAAACATCTAAAGACCAAGAGAACCCAATATAAAATTTCACAGTCAAAGGAATGTGACAGGGAACAGATGAATGACACCTAGAAATTAAATCTGAAACAGCAGTCTGCTAACTCAGAGAACAATGACCATGACTTATAATGGACATCAGACAAAGTCTGGGCACTCTCTGCACATACAACCTTTAATGATAGGAACTACAGTTTATTATTACTTTCCTTGACTCTCAGATGCTCTAACATTGATGTGAATCATAATTTCAATGGCAGTTAAGCAGACTAAGTATTTGACATGGCTCGAAGTAGCAATATTTGTAGACAAAGAAGTGCAACAACACACAGCCCCTGAAGCCACGAAAGATGTTGTGCAGAATCTTGTTCTACAGTTTAGAGCCACAGGTCCCCAGTCCACCGGGTGCTCTGCTGTTTCTCCTGGCAAGGTGGCTCTGTGGCAGATCCCTGTGGGTCCCTTCCAACTCAGAATATTCTGTGATTCTGTGATTCTGTGAAGGTCTTGTCAAGAGGAGCTTGTTGAACTGTCTAGTAGCTTCAAAGAGTGATTTTGCATTCTTTCAGATAATAGATCTGCAGTTGCATCTTCTGTAATTGTTTGTTGCAAAGGGCTCTTCCGACAAAGAAATATTTATCCAGGTATAGCTTTAGCAATGGTTCTTTGAAGATCAGAAATTATAAGAAGTCTCTTCAAAGAGTCTTTGAAGTGAGTCATGTTTCCTTAACTAAAAGTGAAGTTACTATAAGTGAAATGTACTGGGTATTTTGTGCATGCATATGTTTGGATGTGGGGTTTCTTTGACAATGCAATAGAATAGTGAATCAAAGTGTTTGTGGTTTAAAAGGTTGGTCTGTATGCTGAGTCTGTGAAAGTGTCCTGACACTGGCAAAGGACAATGTCACATTCCCCCAGCCTCAGCCAAAGGAAGCAACTGAGTCTGCTGCACCAAGTAGGTGACTTGGTATGACTGGCTGCTTTCATCTCTCATACTCTTATTATAACCGTGTATCTATCATTTTTCACTTTCAGTCTTTTCTGGAAGCTAGAAAACTTGAGACATCTCTGTTTTCTATTAAAAACTCCAAGATTTAAGCAACTGTAAATTCTGTTCCTAGTGCACGAATTCCAGCCAGAGAAATTAGCTGAACAGCAGTGAGAAGAGGCCATGGAATGACTCCAAGAACAGCAACACATACACTATAAAGAGAAAGGGAAAATACGTAGCTTAGCCTACTTCCTCTCTTTACAATAAGCAAACCGACAACAACAAGTACAAGAACTAGGTGCAGAAGTAGCAGTTCTACCTTGCAGCACACAAATTCTTTGTTGGGACAGTGACTTGGACTTCAGCCTGGTTAACAGGTCCTGCATAGCATTGATCCTCTGCTTTTACCAAGACATGAAAAACTAAACCATGGTAGCAACAGCATGAAAAATGTGGAGAAGGGAACAAAGCAAAACAAAGCATGTGGCTGCAGTGCTCTTAGATCCTTTCAGTAGGGACTGAAAACCATTTCTCACCTGTTGAGACGTGCAGTACCATGTTGAACATGGCATTCCTCATCAGTCACTGAAGAATGAAAATAGGCTAAAAAAACTTTCTCTGAGTGACATGAGGTACTGCTTAACAGCTGTAGTACAGAAACGCATTTGAGCACAGGTCACTGGGTTGTTGAGGAGGTGCTGTGCCAGGTTCTGTAATGTCACTTTGTGAGCAAAAGATGGAGGTGTTCTTTCTTTAGTTAAGGGATCAATGTCTCTCCAGACTACACAACTCTCTCCACATGAGAAATTGTAGAAGAGCTGGGAGGCAAACTTTAATTTGATAATCTGTCATACCATAAGCCATCTCTGAATGTATGTACCACTAGCAAGGTACATGATGTTTGCCTGCTGTTGACTCGCAGAAGCTCTATTTTGCTGTCTTGAATCTTCCATGATTTTTATTACATGCTATGCATAGATAAGAACATTGTAATTAGTTGTGCGCATTTCAAAACATACAACAGTATCTGTACCTGTTCATTTTTTGTAGTATTTAAGCTGACTACAGGTCAGTTTGAGGCAATCTGCCTCCATCCCTTCTTCTAGTTCATTTTACTTGCAGAGAGATTCAGAACAAAGTTGAACAGTATTTAAGCAGTGATTTTGGACTGTGCAGTTGGTCATTTGGTACAGATGGACTTACTGGTCAGTTCTAATTTGCAGTAATATGAGGGTGGCTGAATATCAGATTTCTTTCCTGTCTCTATAACTCATCAGCCAAACACATTGCTGCTTCAGATGCTAATCCTAGCTCAGCTGTGCTTCGCTTTTACCACCTTTGCACAGCAACAGTGAATTAGCTCTCTTTGGGCATCCACGTGCTCCCACCTACCTAATTTCCTGCACAGTGTAGAAATAAACAACCTGGTTATTCACATAGATAAACTGCTCATCAGTATAGATTTAGGGATAAGATTTTATAGTCAATCCTCGTTCACAGGCTGTGAAGTCAGTCACACTCCTGTGCTAGGATGAGCTCCATGAACAGCTGAAGAGAAGGGCTGGGGAGCCCAGGAGAGAAGCTGCATTGCACTATCTAGTCAATGCACTGTCTAGACCACTAAACAGTACAAAACAAAGAAGCACAAGTCAGTGCTGATACAAGATCTAACTTTTTGCTTAAATTGACTTCTGATTCAAAAAGTTAGTAGGAAAAATGTTTCTCAAGTGGGATGCACTTTTTATCATGGCAACACTAACAACAAATATTGGCACAGTTAATGCACATGGAAATATGAAACCAGTACTTTAGATTTGTTTAACTAAGTAGATGCAAAAAACTGTTCCTTTCATTTTCAGTGCCAGGGATTTTGTCTTTACTCTGCTGATTTTAATAGCTCGCTCAGAAGCTTGGAAATGAATGTTTCTTCCATCATCAATTTAAAACTTTTCCATTTGCCAACTATAAATGTTTTTTCTACTGTGTGTTTTCAATGAAGCTGAAATGAAAAAGCTTTGATTTTTCATCCCAGCACCGGGGAGCATGGGGCAAACTATTCTTTCATCTCCATCCCTGAGACAAGGCCAGATCCAGCATCATGTGACCACAACACCACTCTGTTCTTTCTCTCTCTCCCATGGTCTTCAAAAAGAAGGTAATTTTTGTACTCATATTTGTCTAGAGACTACCTGGAAAGACCAGCTATACGGAGATCCTTCAGCATTCTATAGGGGTGGCAATTCCAATGACCATCATCTCCAATTGTTCAACCACTTCTTCTAATGCAGAGCCTTCTCTTTGTGCAGATATGGCCCAAACAGCTTCTTTTCTTGACTAGCTGTAGACATTTACTTCTTTATCTCTTACAGAACTATGATATTTCCCCAGCAATCCTCACCTTTGAACAGAGAACTTAAGCAAATGTAAATTTGGATAAGCATTATTATCAGAAAACATAATTGATGTAATTGTGGGCAAAGGTAGTTGTATAAATTCCTGTCTTTATTTTTTCAGGAATGTTTAGGGATATTTTTCTGCCAATAGCTACTCAACCATTACAGCTTTTGAGAACTGCATCATGAAAAATATCTTAAAAAATAGGACCCGTAAGTGAAGATAAGTATTCTGTAAGCACTCATCCAGTGCAAACCATTTCATTAGGAGGTTTGCAGCCTACGCTGCTAACCATTTTATGCATTTGGATTATGGATCACATAGATTTCCAACTCTTAAAGAAACTAATGCCAGGAAAGCATGTTTTAAAATTTTGACTAGAAAATTAAAAGGGGAAGCCAAGAACAGAAGACCTCTGACAGTACCAACAAACCCAGAAGGAATTCATTTTTTTTTTACTTTTATTCTTTAAATTTTTCATTGTAAGCAGCGGTCTTCTTAAATAGTTTAATTCTAGCACCACTTAATTACTTCACACAGTGAAATGTCTGACTTTATGCTAAGATAGGCCTAGGAGCTTCGCTGATTCAACTGACGTCACAATGATTTTCACATTTGATCACAACACATCCACAGAACAGATAAGCTTTACATGTCTGCACAGTTCCGTCACATTTTCACCTGCAACCGGGAGCGACCTTTTTGTTGGGTACTGATGGGTGCCTTGCAAACCTGCATCTCAGTTGGCTGAGAGGGCTCAGTTTCCCCCTTGCCATAAGAGAACTCTAAAGAAATAGCCCTCAGAAGACGACTGGGAAAATGTGCGAGGCACTGCCTGTGCCTTGTGCCAGCATGGGTATGAACACAGAGCACATGCCACAGAGCAGCTCTCTCCTACAGAAATTCAGAACAGTACCATTGCCTTACATACTGATCTGCAACTTTAATCTTCCAGCAGAACACTCTAATCAGAAACCACTTTCATAATTTGTAAACACTGCCAAATGTTTGATTCCAGGCTGTTTAAGTGATCAAACCTTTGGGTGGAAAATCAGATAAATAACAATTCAACCATCAAACAAAGAAAGCAGTTATAAATAATTAAATATGCTGTACTGAAACATCCTATTCCCATCTGGATGTTGTTCTTCCAAGATGTAAAGCACAGTTTTACTAATTAGGAAAAAAAAAACCTATTTAAAAATATCCTGTATGACAGAACAAGCCTGATCAGAAACAGGGACTTAGAAGTGACTGTCTTATAGGTGAAGATCAGTGCTTGGGAATCCACTTCCTATTTCTGAACCTACCATACCTGCACCACGTTGAGCACAGCAGTTAATTTCCCTTCATCACTTTCCTGTTTTATAAAAGAAAAAGAGGGATAATAAACTTCACTTCCCTCACCACAGGAAGGTAAATTAGTGAAGTACAGCAATTCGTGCTAAAGTTCTCAAAAAGAAAGGGGTCAAAGATACACAAAATTTTATTTCCCCATGGAAAAGATTGATATAGAGCTACTATCTATATTGCGTTAATGAGAGATAGATGGTTTAAAAGCACCCTTTTATTTTCTTTTTTTCCTCTACCTTTTGATAATGTCTGTGTAATGCTTTTATTCCCAGCAGCTCATAAGACTTTTTGAGATCTCCAACAATCATGATGTCTTTTAAGATGAATTCTCAGCTCAAGCACATTTTAGGCACTTGTCTCCCACCAGATTTAAAGGATGCCTCAGAATGAAAAACAATCCCAAATTTCCTGGAAGACTAGGACATAGATTTCACTGCACACCACGATGAGTACTTCTATAATCAGACACACAATGATGGAACTCGCTAAACTGAACTAGCTAATGACAATAACAATTTAAAAAATTGAAAGGAAAATTTTACCAACAAGAGATCACAGGTAATAAGGTGATTCCTGCAGCGCAGCAAGGTAGGCCAAAGAAACAGAAGGATGACAAAAGAAAATGAAGGAAGGAAAACAAATTCAAGAGTGATAACTATAGGACCCCGGTGGGCTTGTTACATGAATAGACTACAGGCAATCACATCCTGCTGTCATGATGCTTCATAAATTCTGTCGTCTTGTTAGAAGGCTGAAGTCTACTGACCTCACTTCCTCTGCTAATAAGACTGTACTGCTTTGTGCTCAGACATTTATGATGCTTATAAAATTTGAACCATTGTGTAAGCCTCCTTCCTTCCTACTCCAGTGATTACTGCCTTCCAAACTGCAGAAGAACAAATGGGAAACAGAGACTCCTCTCCCTCTTTGGTACAACAATTCCTTTTTTTCTCTCTTCCTAACCCCTTGCAAAATATTTCTCAGGGTTTCAGGACCAGTGATGCTAAGGCTTGCTTGGTTTTATTTCTGAGTATGTTACTAGTAAACATAGTAATAAACCAAGAAACCTGAGTAGGTTTTATGATGTTCACATATAGATGTGACATTTATACATGCTAGAAAGACCCTAATACATTACAAGGCCTCTGTAGGCAATATTCAGCCATTTTTTCCACAGAGCACATAGGGAGTGTCAGAGGGCTAAAGAGAGAGCAGCCACATAGATGTTTTGGAGGTACAGGCTGTGTTCTCAGAAGCGCTCCTTACTTCAGTTCAAAATAGAAGAAGGCATCTACTGCTCTTAGCACTTACTTCTGAAGAGCAAAATATGCAAAGGCAGCTGAGGCCAGGTCCAGTGCAGTGGCTACAGCCACTCACGATCATGAAAAATCCAGGGAAAGGCAGGCCTGTGACTTGCCCTGTCAGTATTTTGAATAATTTTCTTCCCAATCTAAAAAAGGTACAAGACAAATCAAGGCAGCTATTCCTTCTTTACATGACAGGGCAAAAATGTGTTCACACTATAAAACCCACAGAAGGGTTGCCTGTCAGTCTGTCAGCTACTACAGCTTTGAGTGTTCACTCATGTAAGTGTGCATCAAGGACATGCCTTTAACACTTTACAGTATGCAACTTAAAAAAAAGATCAACCATTATTTCTGTTGCCTGCAAAACCAGTACCCCCACAGTAATTACGAGAACTGGAGAAAAAACATTAAAAAACCCTCTCGCAGACCCTTCCTTTTCCTTCGGACATCTTTTTGCCCTTAAAAGCTAAAAACCTCCAATGGTGATGTCTTGCAGCTAGGGAATTAAATTATAGGTGCTCTTACCGAGTACCCTTATGTTTAGTATCTCAAAGCAAAAATGTTGCAAATAAAAATACACAAATCAACATGGCTGATGAAGACAGTGGGACCAAATTCTTCTCTGGGTTTTACAGAGCAATGAGAGTAGTGTCATTGAATTCAAATCAGAAACCACCAAGAAAAAGGCAGTCTTTATTTAGTTCTAACAGTTTTATGTCTTTACTTCTGTTGTGCCACTAATGCTGTTCAGTACTTGCTTTGCCACCCTTAACAGATAACACAGCAGATGTCCACAGTCTAGACTTACTCTCTTTTTTAATAATGAGGGTATGCAAATTTTTAATAATGTCCGCAGCAATAAAAGTTGAAAATATAAACAGTAAAAGCAAAAAACTTGAAATAAATCAGCATAAAACATGCCAAACAAAACTGAAATACCGTAACAAGTCCAGAAATCCTGGTTCCTTGCTGCCTTTCTCATGGTGCCTGCATGGGATCAAATTTCATCTTTACTGTGCTGGTCTTACTAAGCAAAGGTAGTTTATATTTAACAATTCCATTCTTTTCTATTCTACATTACACAAGACCACATTAGGAGCCTGCTGAGTGTTCTCAGGCAGATCCAATCTGTTCTGCCTCGCACAGTCAAGTGACTGACTTGACTGACATTCCAAAAGAACCCTGTGGGGCATTAGATACCACCCACCATCAGCTTCTTCAGATGGCTGTTTTTGCCAGGGACATTGAAGTGTGCACAGGGCACTTACAGGAGGAGGGTGCACACACTTGCNGAAGGAAGGAAGGAAGGGAATAGTAAATATCCAGAGTCAAGTGTGAGTGGCACAGCCATAATTCTTTATGAAGCCGCAGGTAAGATTGATTGTCAAAGGTCAAAAGGCTAGGTCAAACTCTGCTCATTCATCAGCTGAATGTCATTTCTGTTTTCCCTGTCACCAGATAGCTTTAAAAAAAATTACAACTCCTTCCTCATTATCTGGAACTTGGCTCTCTTCCTGCCATCTAGTATTAATGAAACTGTGCTTCAAGCCTGGCCTTCATCTTTGAGGTTCTTCTTCATCTATTTCTTCCCTTTCTTAAGTACTACAGAGCAAGGACCATTTTAAAAATCACTCTCTCACACAGAGCAGTTGGCAAATTGGCACTAGAGTGAGAATGATTTCAAAATGTGCATTTGGTATAAATGTCTAAATGAACAAAAGTGGAATTAAATCACAACAAGTCCAAAGTTCACACAATGACATAATTGAATCATGGTTAAGTCTGTGCACATCGTATCAAATCTTTAAAATACAATATTTTGAAATCATTTATGAGGGGAAAAAAACCCCCTTTTTTTATAATTACAACCTATGTACTACTAGAATAATGCTAATACTGAAATTTACTTTGAACATTATTTATATATGCCTGATTTGGATAAAAACATAGTCAATAATTCCCTTAAAATGAATTAAACAACTAACTTAGTGGAAGTTAAATTACACTTACATGGTAGACACTCAGCTAGCTTGAAATGGGGTGCCACTTCAAGCCAGCAGTTGGTTACCCAAAGGTTGGTGTATTAAATGAAACCATTTTGTGTGGAAGGTAAGTTTAGGTGCAGTTATCCTCTTGTGAATTTATATAAAGGCTCCTGTGTTTATTCAGTGCTTTTCACAAAGGGATCTTAGAGTAAATTACACAAATAATTAAGCCTCATCTAAAGTCTATCCCTATGAGGACTGCCTCTGTGTTTACAGGGACACAACCAGGAGCCCTTAGGTGACAAAGTGAGAGGATTTACTAAATTAATTTTCATTAAACATATTATTGCAGAGAGCAATTTAAGTATGTTGACTGATTGACAGAATATCTCCTTTTAGGTAGAAGAATGACCTTTTAAAATATTTATAATCTCTCTTGGGTAAAAACATCCTGAAATACTGTGCTAAATCTGCATAGAATAACATTTCACACAAGTCTAATTTCTCAGCACAAGCAAATGTGGTGACATCAGTGAAACTATTTACTTGAACGGAATATAGATAAGAAATTCAAAATGTTTCACAAAAAAAAAAAAAACCAGATCAGTTTTAAATGTGAAAAGAAGATAAAAATAAATGGCAGGTCAAAACAAAAAGAAAAGGTTCTGGATTTCAAAAGGGTTAGTGCACTATTCATCTGCACCTTGAGAGAGCTATTTCCAGGCCTGACTGATGCAAGAACACAAGCTGGTCTCTGCTTACAACCACATACAGAAGATAATACCCGTTTTAAGTTTACAGAATTCAGCTCACAGAACAGTGAATCACATAATTATTTAAAACAGAGATGAGTTTTACAAATTGACAGTAATTAATCCAAATGTCGAGACTATTCTAGAGCCAATGGTGGAGTTTAGAAGAGACCAATTTTAGGAACTACTGGTATTTTGTGACCTCATTGGATTTTCAAGGCTTGTGATAAAATTAGAGGAAATTTCAACAAGACAAAAGAACAAAAGTGAATGAAAATAAAGAGAGAAAACACTCCTATTACAAAGATACGCTTTACCTCAGGATGCTTCTTTACTCCAAAGTTCCAGTAGCAAAAAAATTGGAATTTTGGGATCAGTTGAGAATGGCTACAACTAAAAATTGATTAGAGGGGTTGTCATTAAAATAATTTTGCTTAGAGCTTTGTGTTTGGGTGCATTGCTTTTTTAGCCATGTTACAGTGTGGACATTCTTCTGCCCATGTGCTGCAGTGTATCATTTCTAAATGTGGATTACTCTACATCACTAATGTGAGAAGCAGAATTGTAGGATCAGTCCCAGTGCATGGATAAAAGTAATTGCAAAACACAGTTGGCCTCTGACTAGAAGAGCCTTTTTTCATTATGTAAAATGACTGTTTATGAGATCCCAGCTGGGTTTTGCATGGGGACTTGTTCACTGAAATATTAATAGATGACATTTAGCTAAACAGTACAAGAGAACCATGGTACTGTGCTGAGAACTGTCACCATAAATACATTTTACTTCCTCCAATGAATACTAATTCAGAAGACTGTTGCCAAACTGCCATGCTTTCACCTGACTAGCTACAGCCTTCTCTGATAGTCACAGATCTTGGACATTACACAGATTATTACTTTTTTTTCTTTTTGGCACATCTAGAACAGAAACTACCAGAGGAGGCAGTGAGTCCTTCTCTGTCTCTCAGGTGCAAGCGGAGAGTGTGGTGAAGTCCCTGTGGATATAACACAAACACCTGCTTTCTTCAATAGTCTGGAAATGATACAGGTTTTTAAGCACTGCTTCCAGGTGTGGCAAAACACAATTCCAAATCCATGAGTGCATTCCTTCTCTCATGAGGAGGAACTGAAGCTGAGGAAAATGTTTTAATTGCACAGAACCCAATAACAAATGGTACATTTTTAGTGAAAAAGACAAGATGGTAGGTGAACCTTCTCACCTGCTGAAAGCCAGCTAGCTCACCTATGGGACACTTTGCTCTTTCTTCATACACTGAAGAACACGTTGTTCCCTCCTTTCTCAAAAATATGCCACATTTAATTTTCTTTTATCTATATTTTTATCCTCTTGCTCCTTTCATTCTGTGACTCCTCAGGACTCTCTGAATGTATCCACTGTTGACCATCAGAGAGCATCTTTAAAACTCTAATTGCATGAAACTGAACCATGAAGAGAGAAGCAATTAAATTCTTCTCAATTTTGGCAACAGAAATTTGAAAGCTGTCTGCTGAGTTGAATGTGATTTTCCATGTCCTAGAGGGCTTCAGTTTTACAGGGAGACAATGAGATAAATTTTACTCTCATCTGTCTGAGGACTCTTCCATAATTTTTGGTCTTTCAGTTGTATAACTATATGCAGAAGGAGAAAACAGTACTAAGCTCCTCTATCCTTGAATGAGGTATTAGAAGCACTTGGTTCTCACTATTGCTTTAATCAGACCCTAGTGACATTTCTACTATGTACTGCTTTCCCTACGTGGTTCTTACATGCTATTTTTAACACTGATGATCAGGTAACTTAAAACCATTTCTAAGTAGACTTTTCCTCACAGAAATTTGTCCTCTCACCTCTGCTTTCTTTCTTTTGCTGTTTTCTGCAGTATTACGATCAGGTGCAAATAGCTGTGCTATTATGACATGAACAACACTTCTCTGATTGACTCCATTCTTCTGCTTAGCCGTGTGTCAGTTCTACAGTTTGCAGGTCCACATAATACAAAAAACCATCACTTTTCCCTGTCATCAGAGTCTTATGCCAAGCCTGTTTCTTAAGTGGTTGTGTACCTTTTCACTCTATCTGTGTATGGCACCCCATGTCATCTCCAACTCCACTTCCTTGACTCACATGTGATGTGGTTTTCTGCTTTCAGAAGATTTTTAGGTCTTGAACCTCAATGTATTGACCCTTCTATTATTTTCTGGCTCTGTATCCAGTTCTTTAAGGTTTACATTTTCTTCATGAAATTTACATTGACCTGCCACTCCAGCATTTTTACAGCTCTCTCCAGTTATTACTCGGCCCTGATCCTACCTTTATGTCCCCCATTTAATCTTTCATGCTGAACCCCATGTTTATGGCAAAACAGCTTAAAATGACATACATGATCTGACCATGCTAATTTATCACTTTCAATGCCTCACTTCCTTCTATGGCTGTGCTTCAAGTGTCCTCAAGACAGTTCTCAAAACCTACATCATGAATTATGCAAATTAATCCAAAACTGGATTTTTCTGAAAAAATCATGGAACCAAAAATCAAGAACTCTGCAAGACAGTAGGACAGGCTCTAGAAGGCTATAATGAGACACATTAAAATAAACATGTGCTGTGAGCAGCAAGCAATATAGGGCTTGTTTGGCATCAGAAGAGAGCAGAATTATGCAAATCCCACAAAATGAGCTTTGATAGCAATATTGTCCTTGAGAATGAGGCATTTAACAGATTCTCTCTAAGTTTACTTTGACAAAAACTCTGTACATGTAACCAACAGCTGGTGAACTCAGAGCTTCTTCCCCTTGCTTCACAGCAAAAATCAGCAACAAAAATTGAAAGACCAAAAAGATAAACAAGAGGTCTTCCCACTTCAACATATTGCTGCCCCTAAGATTTTTTCTGTCAGTAGGTGATGTCTACCTATGTGTGAGAGAAAAGCAGCACGTGAGGAAGTGAACAATAGGGCACAGGGCTATAGATATCACTACATTGGATCCTAACATCATTTAAAAACATTGTATAGAAAAACGTCAAAATACTCAGACCAGAAACTGGATGATGTAATTATCACTTGAGCATAATTTCTATTCACTGAAAGTAATTTGCCCGAGAAAGGACTGTAAGAACTTACAAGCTTCTCTTGTGACAAGATTAGTCTTTATGGCTCATATGTATCACGAGTAGCTGGGGCAGACAACTACATAAAAAATCATAAAAGATCAGGGACAGATACAATTTCTTCGAATTAGGATGTAGAGCTTTATAAGAACTTTATAAGAATCAGAAAGCTGTGAAATGTATGAATTTGTTGCTTTCATTTTAACCTTAAATGGAGATTTAATATGACTACTTTCATTTGTTAGAAATGAAGCAAGGCCAAAGGACTAATACACAGAGACCTGAAATAGAGTTCTCAACAGGAAGCTTTGCATTTTTTCAGGCATAGCAATACCACCACAGTATTTCAAGAAATGAGGATGAAACTAAATGTACCAGTGTTCCAGACAGTGGGTCATATGTGCATTAAAGTAGTCATACTAACCTGTCAGTAAAAATTTCCTGTAGAACATCCATAGGAAAAAATGTTTGCAAGTCCAGCAGCAAAATTACACTTACACACTAGCAGAATAGTTTCTCCTATGATGTGGTACACCCAACTTCTCAAAAAAATAATTTCATTTCGACCTGACATACTAACTGGGATTTTAAGATTTATTTTTTTTTTAATTTCCAGAATTGCTTTTCAGAATTCACCAAACACCCTTTTAAACATACAGTCATTGACTAGAAAATTGCTTGCTCTTGCCCCTAGATCTTTCCCCCTGAGAAAGTTGGACTAGATGATCCTGAGGGTCCCTTCCAACTCGGAATAAACTGCGAACCAACCCATATTTGATTTATGAGTTGCCATGTATTATCTAAACTCAGTAGTGTTCAGAAAGTGAGAGGTTTTCCAAACACTTCGTGAGGCAGGATTTAACAACCTGCAAATCAGGGCATTGTCACAGCAGCTACAACCTCCTCAGGATTTGTATACTCTCGTGTTCTTTTCTCTGTTTAGATCTGCTCTCATCCACCCTGATGCAAAGTATTTTTGGTAGGATCAGGTCTACCACATTGCTTTTGCTGTTTAATCTCAGCAAGCAGAATGGCTTTCTGCCTAAAGTCCTTCCATGAAGTCACCTAGCAGACTCCTGAAATCTCAAATATTATCCATCAGTCAGTCATTCCTAATGCGGCTTGTCCCTCTTTAGGGGTCACAGCACCAGCAAGGTCAGCAACAGCCAAAAATGCAATGTTCACTCACTAAAAAAGAGCTGTGAAAACATCTTGCTTCCCCTCTTACTGACTTAACGAACACGCAAACAGGAGTGAAAGCATTTTGCATTGGACACATCTTCAGTGAGATGTCACTTGCTGGGATATTAGGAAAGAATACTTCTCTCAAACAGGCACACTGGTTAATACATGGGATTTGTATTT
>WEKX01026965.1:33635-46190 GCA_013390025.1 Pitta sordida | reverse complement strand
GTCCGCCGGGGTCGGCGTGAGCACCGGGGCCGAGCCGGGGGGCTGGGGGGCGAGCGGCGCGGGGTTTGGGCTGCAGTCACAACAGCCGCTCAGAAATGGTTCCCTTTGCTCGCCTGTGCCAAGACAGACTACGGGAATGAGAAAAGAATTGTCTGCAGCGCTTCGGGGTTCCGGGGGGTGGAGCAATGGGCATGGCCTGCATGCATATTAACGACCTGCCGTTCTTTGCGAGAATAATATTTTGCGAGGGCTGCCGCCTGTCCCTTTCCTCGCGATGGAGGAGGTATAACTGTAACCTCCAAATGCCAGTTTAAATCCATATCAGATCTTAAATCTTGCTTTTTGCCCTAATGCCTTTTTATGAGCAAAATAAAATATTACTGTAAATGTGGTTACTGAATTCTTTTTATTGTACATCTAAATTAGAAGCTCAAAAGAATTCTGAGACACAAATTTTAGAGGCATTGTTAATACAAAAGCTTAAAATATAACATAGGAAGAACTGAATGCCTTCCTGATGATGGGTTTAACAAAAGTGGGATGAGAACAATGAAACAGAAAGCCAAGTAGGCAGGAACTAAAAATAATTTGTATGAAAAATTTGGGACTTTACAGGTTGGAAATGACAGAGGAGAAAAAAGGACTAAAATGATGAACAGATGACAAATTAATGTCACACTATCACTGTTATGTGGCTGTGAAAGGACAACTGCTATCCTAACTCATCAGAATGGGAGAGGTACTGCTAAAAAGGGGGAGTCAGGTGTTAGTACGGTAACCCCTGAGAGGGGTCAGTTCCACAAAGATGTCGTGATAAGCAAAATCCATGAAGTAGCAGGAGAGACATGGAAAATAAACCCCATGATGTATTGAACCCACAAATAGTGAACTTCAAAGTAGTGAGAGATTACTGCATTAGTGCTCAACATTACTGCAAGATAGCTGAAACTACTTCTTCAAGCCACTCTTTATTGGGAAAAGTAGTAATGAAAAGGTTACTATATGTACACATTCCGAAGCCACGATGGAAAAATAACTACTTTTCTTTAGTGAAGAAAAAAAAAAGGGAAAAAGAGCATATTCATAATTTCAGTAGGGTCAAATACTGGATGGAGGGAAAGTGCAAAATAACAAATAAATACATTCTGCAAATAAATTAAGGATGACAAAAAGATCATATTTCCAATAACAAAAGTGATGAAAATCTGAAACAGTCCATGGCAAGAGAAACGGATGAAAAGATCTACCAGAAACTCAGTTTATAAATAGAATATAACGTAGTTTACTGTCATATCTATGAAGTTTTGGTACTTAACTTGAAAAATTTAGATTAATAAAATTTGGGAAAAGGCAAGAGACAGTAAAAGGACTTCAGCAAAAGAAGAGTTGATCGAGAGAGAGATGGGGTCCTACAGTGTTTAAGACTAATAACGTGACATTTATATGGAAACATCATAGTTGGGCTAAAGAACCCTTTTGCCAAAAAATGCTTCAGTGCACAAAATCAGATTTTCCATTACTAACTGATAGACAGCAATTGTCTTTGACTAGCTGGCAGATGCATAACTATTCTCCATCTCCCACGTCTTGTTACAAATCTTGGAAAAGCTAAGTTCCTTAATACAGTCATGCCTCCGGATTTGTGGGTTTGCGGCATTGTGGTAGTCCCACAGAACATTAAATCCGCAACTACGGGCCGGACATTAATATGGCAAATTATTGCCAGAAATATAGCAATTTGGAACACTATGACATTCCATGCTCCTTCCAGGCAGCCAGAAGCATGGCAGTTGAAGGGTTTTTTCACTTGAACTCCAGTAGGTAGCACTGGAAGGAGTGCTTTGCCTGAGGCTATTCATATGCACATATGCAGATATGCAGCTTGGCTTGGGTGCTCCCCACCCCTTGCCTGTACTCACGGAAACAGTAACACAGACACAGGCTGTCACAGACAGATAGACAGACACACGCTGTCTCATGGGGTCGAGGGACTATAAATGCCATATAACCTCCCACTCACAAGGGAGCCATCTCTGCCTGTCCCCAACGAGCAAGAGGTGCCGCCCACCCACCCCGCGGGGAGTAGCAGCACTGCCCCTCTGCAAACCAGAACAATCACACATGCGTTGACCAGAAATATTTATGAATAACGGATTAATTAATTTTTCACAAATAGTTGAAGCAGTGAATAATTATGCACAGATAGTCAAGGTAAGACTGTACTAATGGCATATACTAATAAGCATCTAGTCATAATATTCAAGTCCCTTGCATACTGCATTTATGAAATATTTTTCACCTTTATATTTACAGTATGTGTACACCTAACACCACAGAACACAAACATGCACTTTAAATATGCTAACTCAATTTTCATTATAATGAACATTAAAGATATATCACAGAATCACATAAATAATAATCTTTTTGCCTGTGCAGAATATGAAAAGCATGGGTCCCAAATATTAGCAAACCTTTCATGACCTGCGTGTACTAAAGATCCAATAAGTGTGGTATTGATGCAGTCCCAGTATTTCCATATTTTTACCCAAAATCCAAATTGCAGTCATTATATACAGTAATCATTCACCACTTTGCAATTCACCATTCACGGCTTCAATACATCGTGAGTATTTTCCCCTGGCCTTACCATATTTACAGCTACTTAGCAGATTTCACTTATCGCGGCATCTTTCTGAAACCAATCCCCCCACAATATTCGAGGCATTACTGTACAACTGAAAATCAAAAGCACACTCTATATAGTGAAATGTAAATGAATTTGTAAACAAGTTCTCTTAGAAGTACAGCACATCCGCACTGCTGCAAGCAGTCACTCTTGCAGCTAAACTGAAATTTGGTCAAACTACCATTCACAAACATACATTTAAGCCTGTCAAGCCTCAGAACTGTACATAAACTTCCAGGGCAGCTGGGAATGTGATACAACTGAAATACAAAGTAAACCTTCATTCCTCTCTACCTCTTCTGCATTTATAGCATGCTTAAGTGGCTCTCTTACTGGATCAGCTACAACCTCATTCCAGCTCCCCACAGCCCTGCACTGTCTGGCTGTGGGCATTGGCTGGCCTGTCCCTGTTCCCAGTGAGGTGACTGGTGCCTAGGAGTGGGGCTGTCCCTGTCCCCAGGTGCTTGGCTGGGGTGGGACAGGCCCTACATGCTCAGGTCTCCTGGGAGGCCAAACACCCCCCACCACACCCCAACCCCAGGGACCTACTGGCCTTACAGCACACTAACATTTAAAAACACAGAAGGACACTACTTAAGGACATGAAAGAAATATTTTCTCATTGGTTTTGTACTCTAGAAAAAAAATTTACTTACCATCTCTGTCATAAAGAAGTAGGCTGCCAAGAAATAATTTGCCAAGACTTTGGAAAACAGAAACAAAGTCAGACTTCACAGAGCAGCAATTAGAGACAGATGATTTTCAAAAATATTCAAGATTGTCAATAGTAGCAACTGCATACGCTACATACTCCCAAGAACCAAATTTTTACACAGAAACTTATGAAAAACATGACTTTTTATTATCCTATTGGACAGAGATTTGCTAGTGACCTCCTACAAAACTGTCAGAAATTGCACTGCTGGCGAACAAGATGTGCTGCTTTAAACACCTGTACCTCAAGAGAAGAGGAACTTGTGTATTTTTAAGAGGGGAAAAAAACCCAATGAAATTCTCCCTTACACATTTACCTTTCTGTATGAAGAATAGCAACACAAAAAATACATTAGTCACAATATCAAATACATTGTTTTGAGCAGTCCTCACAAGACACATTGCAAGTCTTGGGCAATGATACTAGGTGGTCAAGAGCTTCATGGATGCTACTCCTAAAGAGCTACATGCATGGACTCTGCATTTAAAAACTCTGAAATATCATTAAATAGCAGCCCTTGGCAAACTAAAAACACTAGTGGTCTGTTGACCTAGGATATTTTGGAAAAGCAGAGGAAGATCGCTCAGAGCAGTATAAGAAGGCATTTTGATGCTGTGATGTAAAGTAGTGGTCTCCCAGGGACTAAAATCCGAATGATGGCAGAGGCAGGGGTATAAACAAAAATCACCGTCAGTTACTGGTTACAAAAGGAGTGTAGCTTTGGGAGTTCAGTATAACCAGCATAACAAAGCAAATCAAGGAACATCCATTTCACAAAAGTAAAACACCCTCATATGAGGTGCAAACAAAATGGTGGCAGCAACTGGGCATAGAAACGTGGTTGCAGCTCCCTCAAGGGCAGAGGCCAGGGAATAACAGAAGGATTGTCCCAGCATTGCCTCCTCAGTTAGGAATGTCACACCTCACCACTGATTCCGTGTGTCTTCAGTAGTCTTCCTCCTCCCCGACAGGGACTAAACACTGCTTTTTTGATTTGCTATTCATCACATTCTGCAACTGCAACTCAGTAATCATACACAGAGTACCATCTTTACAATTTAACTGGGTTAAGTATGTTAAGATTTCAAAGAGTTCTGTATGTGTGTGTGTACTTTCTGTTCTAGTCTTCCCATATGACAAAATGATTGATGCCACAGCAACCACTCAGAGTAAATGCAGACATAACAGATGAGTGTAGCATAAAAATCGGGAAAAGCTGTAGAATCCCCATCACGAGAGATGTGAAAGCAGAGCAATGCTCCAGGTGTACTCCGATCTCTGTGCTTTCAAGTTATTTTTATTACTCTATACGAAATAACAAATGATAATTAAAAAAATTATAGTAGAAAAAGAGGTTTTGCACTAGAACTGCAGGTGAAAAATAGTAACAGTGTATAGTCTAGTGCTATCTAACCATAAGTATTTTCTGTTATTACATTTATATACATTTTTAAGTATGATATATTTTTAAATTTACCACACAAGTATGGAAGATTTATGCAAGCTATAACACTCAACTGGATCAGATATTGGAAAAAACTTCACCTTAGAAAGGCAAATAGTTCAGACCTCCCTGAGTCAAAAGGTCACAGGTTATCATGAGTACAGCTGCATCCAGCACAGCAACACTCAGACAGCATTGGACGATGACTGGGTGCAAACATTATTTCTTATGTTGTTCTTTATCAGCACAAAATACATAAATACAGTGTCCCCAGTTACTCACAGGCTGTTGGGTTTGGTCCGCCTCACGTGAGTCGTGAAATCCGCAAAGATAGCAAACCCACTACGTAGTCGAGTACGCCATGCACGTAGCCACGCCCCTTCCCCTAATAAGGTCTGGAGGACAGTCCTGAGAGCGGGGCTTGTTTCAGATGTCTGGCTTTGCTCCGCCGAGGCGGGGGGCGAGCAGTGAGTGGAGGAGTCCCGGCGCCGCGGCAGCGGGAGGAGTCCTGGCGCCACAGCTTGTCCCTGTGCCGCAGCTTGTCCCTGTGCCGCAGCTTGTCCCTGTGCCGTGGCTTGTCCCCGCGGCTTGTGAACAGCGGGGCCAGCGGCCGATCAGACTGAGGTCATGGTAGGTTTTGCGCACGTGCTGAGGTGCACAGCTCGCAGAAAAATCACCCGCAAATACTGGATCTCGCAAATACCGGATCACGAATATGCGGGGGATCACTGTAGCACTGAAAATAAAAAATTGGCTGTTTGCTGAGACTTGAGATGGGTAGTAAATTAGCTACTCAAACAACTGACCCTGCAAACTACACCATGAAAGTATTTTGCTCAGTTTGGCACGTGGAGTAGAAAGCTAACAGAGCAGCTTATGCTACTCAGAATTAGAGTTTACAATACTCATAGTGTATATTTTTAAAACTGATCTTTTAAAATAGCAAAAATTGATCTTCCTATTAAACTCTATCTTTTGGTCTGCTCGCCAAAGCTCTGTTTCATATAGAAAACATTATTGCAAAGTTTACTCTCAAAAAAAAATTAGTAAATAAGACAGCATTAAAATGAAATTTATGGGGACAGACAGAAGATACTGCACCACGTTTAAAAACCATAAAATATTACGTAAATGCACAGTTGCTGAACAACAAAAACACCACAACAAATTCTCATATTCAAAAACACATATGTTTTAGAACTTTTTTAAGGAAAAAAATGAAACAACAATTATCTTAGAAACAACATAATTAGAAAGCTTTGCATAATTTACCAATGCCTACATATTTTATCATGTTTTGCACAAATATAAACTATTTTAGGCCAACTCCATAAATGCACAGAATTATGCTTTCTTCTTCACAAAACTTGAAAAACATGTCATGCATGTTAGGAGTTTCCTCAGTCTAATACATCAGATTTAGAAAATTTTTGCAACCTATATGTTACTATGGCAACTTCTTGTTTTTTCAAAATGTAACTTAACATTGAGGATTTATTACAAACGCTATTTCCTTTGTCTTTGTACATCATCTTTTCTCATATATGGATTTAGAATAGTTCTTTTTACTTTAAATAGCTAAAGTTTATATTGAAAGATGAAGCTAAGTGAGAAGAGTGGATTAAATCACACTTTGTAAGCATACCTCTGCCTAACTTTGACTTGTAAACTATAATGTAAATAAGTGCAGGAGAAAGCAATCAAACAAATTAGTAGTTTTATGGTAAATATTTCTTTGTTTGGCTTTTACACTTACGTATATATTAGTAGAAAATGAAAACATGCTGCACATTTCAGTCATTTTCTTGCTCTTTTTACTGCTAATTCAACTGAAATTTTACTGCTGCTTTTTTCTCTTTTTATTAAAGGTAACAGAAAAAAATCTGAAAAAGAAATATATAATTGCTCTGTTTCTTTATGAAGAAAATATTGGTTTGATATGTCATCCTAGTACTGGACAGATTTACTGAGTTCAAGAACCTGCCTGCCTAAAAAGGCACAGGTTCCCATTAACAGTGAACAAGAATTCTAGAGATAGATCTGACATTCTCATCATTGTATCACAGAGTCATAGCACTAGAATAAATCCGAGAGAAAAACTACTTTTAATTTGACTCCCATCTCATCTGCTAAAAAAAGGAGGCTTGCAAATCTCATCTTGTGAACTGAGAATAATTTTCTAACTACTCACTGAAATACCTATAATAAATAGAGACTTGAAATTCATTTTATACAGTATTGCAAATTAATAAAAACTTATATAATTTCTATGAACTAGGTTTAATATTAATAATTATGATAAATTTAAAAATTTTGGCTCTCACCATAATACAGTTCACAAAATTGAAGATGGAAACTTAAACACATGATAATATAATGAAATACATGTGAAAATATAAGACCTTAATTACATATAGGCTTGGTCACCCCAGTATGGGCATCTAAGCAACCTAGTGTAGCGGAAGGGCAGCTGGAACTAAATGATCTTTTAGGTCCCTTCCAACTCAAACCACTCTATGATTCTGTGATCTGTACTGTCTTCCTAAGGGACTAGTTGTCTCGAAGTTTGCAATGGAGTCATCTAGTAAAAAATTCCCACTGAGCAAAGAGGAAGTAATTATAAAAAGGGCACAAAGTCCTTGTTCATCTTAGCTATCTATTAGTATTTAAAAAGACAATTTTCAGACCATAGTCTAACAAAATTAAATCAGAATACTGGTAATTCATTAGCTAATACACAACACCTTAATGCCCAGTGAACTAGATGATGCAGCCAGCCATATTCTAACCTAAAGATCAGACTGGAAAAAGTTTATAATGAGTAGAGGGATAGTCAAGGTTGTACACAGAGTTAAACAAGCACACAGGCAAAGCTAACATGGAATTTATTTCTAATACAGCCTAGGAACTAGGGAAGAAAAGCCCAGTGTTGAGAACCAAAACAGCCATCTCCTTTTTCTTCCCCATGTGCCTACATGTGCATATAGAATGGAGCCACATTCTCTAGGGAGCATGCAAGACAGAAAGCAGAAGGAGCGTGCTGGAAGTGGGTAAGAACCACTGAAGAAATTTGGCAATTCTAGCTGAAGAAAAGCATTAAGCCTGCAAAGAGACACTAAGGAGAAATTATATTTCATAACTTCTGCTATTTTAACTGCTTTCTCATGTATAATTTAACAATCTTTTTCTTGCACTTCTTCTGTGAGCAGCAAGCATCTTTAGGTTCATTAAGTGACTGCAAGGGTATGGATCTGGCTTTAGGTAAAGTCTAAGTGCATAATTAAGGAGAAGCACATACTACTTTCACTAATAATTTACTGCATTGGAGTACGCAGTTACACAACAGCCATAATTTTTAGCATCTGTGGAACAAGGAAAATAACCTCACTTTACCAGAAGAAGACCGTGTCACCATGAGCTGGAGTGCCTGAATACGGCATAAGGAGCTGTAGTGTGAACCATAAATTGTCCAGTGGAATACATGCTTTAATTGGTTGATTTAAAAAGTTTATTTAGGAATTGTTTTTCAAAGTCATCTACCTCACACATCTTACAGATAGGAAAGGATGCTTTTGCAAGTCAACAAAGGCTTAAGTATACTGAAGTAGAACCTCAGTGCTACCCAACATGGCTAAAACAGGAGCATCAGCGAAACAGCAAGAAGTTCACCATCCATTTCAATGGAGACAAGATTTCATTCCTAACACCAAATACTGCACTCATTTTCTCTAATTATATTGCTCACTTCAACATTTATACCTTACAGATTGCGTTCTGAAGACTGTTGCTAGAGACAGTTTACATAAAAGTGAAAAGGCACTTATGGCTTGCAAAACGCTTTGGGGCTCACAAAACTGCAACAAAAAGGAAAAACTGGTGGTAATTTATATATCAAACTTACAATGCCTTTTTTTATAAATACCTAACCCTAAAAGTGATGTCTATATATCACAACGAACAGCTATATGGTCTGGTTATGAATTAACCAGTAATTACAATAAACCTGTCGGGCCTTGACATGAAATTAGTAAGTGGACGCAGCCAAGGAAATGCTCAACGCATGTGCCTTAGCATGTGCCACAATCTCTAACTGCAGGTAATGGGAGCTCATACATCTTCAGCCCACTTGAAAATCAAGCCACTGTTATCCAAATATCAGGTAAAATACATGTTTAATGTTTTAATAGTCTTCCGGAAAGACACAGAACTTCTTACAATATTAAAATATTAAAAGTTTTACTAAAATGTTAATCAAAATAATGGAAAGGTGAAATGATTCAATAAAATGGTGCTGTTACTATATAAACTATCAAAGAAAACAACACATAGCAAAGTGGGTTTTATCCTTAAAGGCTCACCTCTAAAACTCATCAGCATCCATTATAATTCTATAAAATAAGCTAAGGCAACATCTGGTACCATCTATATATTTTATAGCCAAATATACAAAAATGCTTAGAACAGTTACAAGATCTTTTCACAATAAATGAAGCTGAAGACTCTTAACCTCAAGCTAGAAAAACGTACATGCATTTTTTTTAATTACTAAGTAATACAGTGAATCCTCTCCGTACCACGACTTCTCCTTCACGACCTTGCCCATTTGCGAAGGAATTTTTTCGCAAATATGATTCAGCGGTCCACGAGCCCAGCTGCCTGACGCATGCGCAGTTTGACTCTGCTCTGCCAAGGGGCGGTGCTGCGGTGCCTGTGGGGCAGGACTCACCCCGCCCTGCGGGGAGGGGGCTCGCAATGGCAGCACCGTGCCCCTGGTCCCTGAACGAGAAAACTTGCCCCACAAAAGTGAGGCAAGCTGTGTGCTGGGAGGGCAGCTCCAGCACGTGCCGGCAGCGGGCAGCTCTNAGGTTCCCTTTGCTCGCCTGTGCCGAGACAGACTACGGGAAGGGGCAAAGAATTGTCCGCAGCGCTTCGGAGTTCTGGGGGGTGGAGCAATGGGCATGGCCTGCATGCATATTAACGATCTGCAGTTCTTTGTGAGTTTAATGTCTCGCAATGCCTTAGGCCTGTCCCTTTCCTCGCGATGGAGGGGGTTTAACTGTACTTCTAAAATATTACCAGACAGTGGGAACTTCCAATGCCCAGGAACAGAAACTATCTCACAACCATTTTAGTAAGCAAGGTAATACTCAAGCAGTGACCGATTCAAATAACTGTTTGATTCTCTAGAGGCTATTCCCAGATTCACAAAGCACATCTCCAAAACATGTACAGCTCTAAATAATGGAGCAGTGGTTTGGGTTCTTCTTCCTTAAAGCCATAAATTTGTATTAAAAGAAGTATAAAGAAACCCATGAAACTTAGTACAATAAAATAGCAGCAAATTCCAAAAGATATCACATAACATCACTGTCAGGATTAATTAGCAGGCATCACAGAACCACATAAAATGTTGGGTTTTTTTTAAATAGTGTAAAGAAATTTTAACTTGCAATACAGTAACTTCTAAAAACTTTCTCATTTCCTGTCATTTAAGAAATGTCAGTGCTGCTGAAGAAAACAATAATTAGTACCCAAGTCTCTAAACAGAACAACATTGTAGTGCATAACTATCTCGCAGACACACAAAAATTCCACACAGACCCTGCTCCAAGCACAAGTTGTGGACTGTTAATATACTGGATTTGCATGGCATTGCATGGGTTTACACTGGGGAGAGATAGGGAGGATATATGGGTGTCTTCTGTGAGAAGTTTCTTGCAGCTTCCCTATGCCAATGGGTTCTAAGACTGACCCACTGTTGGCTAAAGCTATGTCTATCAGTGATGGTGGCAGCACCTCTGGAACAAGATATTTAGGAAGAGGGAAAAAACAAATGCAACACCAGTAGCATTTGAAAAAGAGGAGTGAGAATATATGACAGAAACTGCCCTGCAGACACCTAGGTCAGTGAAAAAGGAGGGGAAGGTACTCCAGGTGCCAGAGCAGAGATTCCCATAAAGACCATGGTGATGACTGCAGGCTGTCCCCCTGCAGTCCATGGGGATCCACAGTGGAGCACATATCTACCTGAAGCCCCTGGAGGACCCCACACTGGAGCAGATGGATGCCCAAACGTGGCTGTGATCTCATGGTAGGCCTGTGCTGGAGCAGGATTCTGGCAGGACCTGTGGACCTATGGATAGAACAGCCCACACTGAAGCAGACTGTTCCTGAAGGACTGACCCCATGGATTGAGCCCATATTGGACCAGTTTGGGAAGAACTGCAGCCTGTGGAAGGACCCATGCGATTCTATGACCCACACTGGAGAAGTTTGTGGAGGATTCTGTGACTGTCACCCATGGGAGATACCCCATGCAGAATCAGGGGTAGAGTGTGAAGAGGAAAGAGCAACAGAGAATGTGTGATGAACTGACTGCAACTCCCACTCCCCATCACCCTGCACCACTCAGGGGAAGAGATAGAAGAAGGGAATTATGAGGTGAAGGTGGTTTTAGTTTGGGTTTGTTTCTTGTGACCCTACTTTGATTTTCATTGGCAATAAATGAAATTAATTCTTCTCTGAATCAAGTCTGTCTTTTCTGTAATGGTAATTAACGAATGTCTCCCTGTCCTTATGTTAACCCACAAACCTTTCTGTCAGCACAACTTGTTAATTTTCCCTTTTTTACTGGATTTAGAGCCATAAAAGCTGGACAGTATTGCATTGAGGTACATACCATTATAGACTGAAATGAATACAGAGCTTTCAATCACTCAACGGGCAGAGGTTAACAGAGAACCCTTCTGAAGCCATTTGCAGGTTACCCTTTTGTGGGGCTGGTTCTGTGCTTCCCATACCAGAGGTCAGAGTAGCCATAGGGCCACCTGGAAATAAGCTTCCACGTGCTTGGGTAACAAGAACACACTGGCAAAAATCAACAACACTAATCCATAAGAATCCCGAATTCCCATCTCATAAGAAAGATCTGAAAGTGAATGATACTAATGTTCCTATTTCGTTAATCTTTGTACATGAAGAATAAACAGAGCAAGGTCCTTTCTCATGACATCTTTGAGTCCTAAAGAGATTATAACAAACACTACTGAAAAGCGTGATTTTATTTATCATGATCATGAGATTTTCTGTTCCTTTTTTGTGTGGTTTTTGTTTTAAGTAAAACTGCTACTCAGAAAATGTCTGATTTAGCTAATAAAATACTTTCAACACTAGTTGTTTTCTTCAGGGTTTCTTTTTCATCCTCTGAATACTATTCTAGAGTAGGTTCTCATTAGCCTACTCATTTCAGCAGCAAACAAGAAACTGCCCTAAAGTTTATGCTTAAATATCTTTCACTTTTCTAAATAAGTTCCAGGTAATTGCATATTTTGGAGGATAGGACTTGAGGAAGTCAGGGAGTCCACCTGTTTTCTTCAACTTACCAATATTGCTTCCAAGAGAATACAGTGGACCCCGTTACTCGCGGGCTGTTGGGTCTGGTCCTCCTCACGCGAGTCGTGGAATCCGCAAAGATAGCAAACCCACTACGTAGTTGAGTATGCCACGCCCGTAGCCACGTCCCCTCCCATGATAAGGTCTGGAGGACAGTCCTGAGAGCAGGGCTTGTTTCAGATGTCTGTCTGTGCTTGCCACGCGAGCGGGCGGGAGGGCCAAGGCCGTGTGCCGTACAAGCAGCAAGGCTGGCTGTGCTTGCCGCTTGAGCGGGGGGGTCTGTGGCCAGCGCCACGCTGAGCTGGGGTGGGCGGG
>WEKX01026965.1:3880-25160 GCA_013390025.1 Pitta sordida | reverse complement strand
GGTCGACCCTGTCCTGGCGCCGTGCCCCGGCAGCGGCTCCATAGTGCGCCCTCCGAACAGCCGCACCGGCTACGGCGGGAGCTCTCAGTCTACAGGTTGCTACCTCCGCTGCAGTCATCCTCGCGGAAAACAGGAACGCAAATGAAAGAATTCCATAAATCAAGGAGATGAGAGGGGGCAAACAAGGTTGTCGCCGCCCTCCCACTCCAGGGAGAGGACCCTGCCGTGGCCGCCGTTTGCCATAGAGCAGCCGGACGGGGAGGCGGGAGGCCGGGGTGGTACTCCGCGGTGCGTTCGGCCCCTCTGTTGCGGGACTGGTGCAGCCTCNCTCGGCCGGGGACAGACACGCCGTGACGCTCCGCACTCGGTGGCTGCCCCGACTAACAGGGGCATCGCGCTCCGGTGCTGCACAGGCGGCCGGCGGCGGCTCGGCGGTGCGGGGCAGGACACGGGTAGCAGGCGGCCGCCGAAAGGCTGCTGACCGCACAGAGGGGGGCTGCCCGAGTCGCGCTCGCTCCTGGAGCCCTCTGCCCCCGAAAGCGGCGCGGCTCCGCGCCTCTCGTGTTCAAGCGCCTCTGCTGCCCCGCACAACCTCCGCGGCGCGTGCGTGTCCCGTACCGCGTCCGGCGCTGGGCCGCGGGGCTTGGCGCGGAGCAGCGTAAAGCGGGGCCGGAGCGGGTGTCGGCGGGCTGCGAATGGCGGACGCACAATGCGGGGAGTAGGTGAACAGCAGGGAAGGCGCGGGTACGGGCAAGTGCGGTTCACTGCACCGCGGGAAGCATCGGGTTGGCAGCCAGAGCGCCGGGCGATGCTGCATGGCCCGGCCCGGTACAGCGGCGGGTCCTCCCGCCGTGCAGCTCCGCGACAAGCTGGAAGTTGCGGTGCTATTCAGGCTGGCTGTACATTCACCGGACAACGCTGGCAAAGATGGTAACGCGCTGACGGCCCGTTTGCTACCCTGGTGTTTCCGGGATAGACATCAGTAATTCTGAGGATTTAAACCAAGTAAGGGACTTGCCTGCTGAGGGATTTGGTTTCATAGCGCTTTGACTACATGTCTGCTTTTTCTAGGAGGGCTCTTCTGGTAATAAATATTTTCTTGATTTTAAGAAACCAGGCGGGTTTTCAGATGCTAGAAAGAGCAGATTAATATAAAAGAGCAGTATTTTCATTGGACAAACATATCCGTTGCTGTTGATGATGTCTGTTAAATTAATCTCTGTGCCTTTTGGTTTTTCACAGATAGGACAGAAAAACATTAAAACCAACCATCCTTTGAATTTTAAACTTCAGACAAATCCCTATAAAGCTATATATTGCATTTAATATATTTGGAAATTACAGCAATGCAATGTTAAAGCAATGTCATAGCTACACAAGAGAAATTCCACTGTAAATCTTTCATTCTGAAGTGTACATTTTGGTAAGAAAGTGGCCATGCTTTGGCACAGTTCAGGTTAGGTTTTGTTTGTTTATTTGTCTCTGGATGAAAGAAGAACCTGTTAAGTAGCTAAAGAAAATTCACATGCTTAAGCAAACTCATTGTCTCCCCTCCCAGCATCTTTAAAGGCCACAGATAAGTGGATTTTGAAAGTGGCAAACTTTAGAGTTTATACAGCTCTGCATAAGCTTCATGTATCTTTCAGTTTGAACATGCTTAGTTTAGAGAGAAATCTGGCGAAAAGTTTTATCCATTACTTTCCTTTTTTACTAAAAGCACATGAAGACCCGCTGTCAATGGGTCAGAACCTCCAAATTGCTTGTTCCTTTTGAGATACAAAATGGTAGCCCTTCTCTCATTTTAAACTAGTCTTACTGTCTTCAGCTTCTGAATTAGACAAATACTCTTGTGTTCCTATCGCCTTTGGATCAGACAGTTTCATAAACAAGACATTAGAATGTGGCACTGTGCTCCCTGGCTGCAGGGGAGTCACTCTACATGCACATGGGAGCAGAATCTGGTTCAGTGCTTACACCATACAGAGATATTCAGTCTCATAGCAACAAGGCATTCCAGAAGACTTCCCATTTGAGAGGACAGTGGTACCTGGCAACGCTGCCACTTGCTGTACTACATATGGTTCACTCTGATTTTTGTGTTTTCCAAATAGCTTTGGACTTTTCAAATAGGGTGAGTCCTATTCAAAAATATCCATCTTCAATTCCTTGTCATCTGCATGAAGGTTCATAAAATATTAAAGATAGCTCACGTTATTAGCGTAGACTTCTCTGGAAGACTTTTCTGAATAAATTCCACTGACAAAAATTCCCGCTTCTTTAACACTCTATTAAGATTTGCATCCTCAACTCCTGGAATAACACCTGTCAAACAACTGCTAAGCTGCTTAGAGCATGACAGATTTACAGACCTATCTCACTGTGAATTTCCAGGTTTTGTCCACAGTTCAAACCATCAATCTCCAAAAATACAGAAGCAAAAGGCTGTGATCCTAGCAGTAGCTCCTGCTAGAGAACTACTCTATGGGAACTTTGCTGGTTGTGTTTTAATATGAAATGAGTGATGGTCAGCAACAGAAAGCTGGCAAAGGATGATGATGGCATTGGAAGACATTTCCCATAGACAAGACATTTGAAGCTGGGAGAAGTAGTAAGGAATAATGCATTTTCCTGATGATCAAGGAGCAAGAGCAAATGTGTAAGAGATTGAAGTTGTTCTGAGATCTTACAGGAAAGCAGTGCAAAAATGAAATGTATAATTTCAAAATGTGTGTCCTCTTTGGGAAATACAGCTCATTTGTTCTTTACCAAAAATTCAGTTGAGTTCTACAGAATTTCTGTAACTGGAACTCTGTAGCAAAGATAGCAGTCTTTGTTCAATTTCAAAAAATTATCTATACCCTACTAATATTTTTGTGAAAAGATTCTAACAAACATTTTAAGATTTTTTCCTTCACTACTGAGATATTTTGTAAATAAAAATATGCTAAAATTCCTAGAAAACAATCAAGTTCAGATTACATTCCACATATAGTATTTTCATGTGTTGAATGCCTTTTGCATAATTATTTTACTCCTTTTCATGCAATAGATCCCCAAATTATGAATGGCCAGTGCAGATTTAAATGCAGGAACACAAGACAGGATGCTAGCCCATTTTCAGTAACGAAATTGGAAATTACTACTAGCTTTGAAAAAAAATAGAGCAGACAATAACTATTATTCGGTTATCTAGACCAAACCTTTGCCAATGCCCACTGGATTTCATTTTAGTTACTTTGGAGTTACTCAGGCAATAGTCTGTCACCAGTCAGTTGAGGTGATTATTCCAGCCCAGTGGTTCTCTCAGCTGGAATGTTTCTCCTGATACTAAGTTTAACATTTTATTTTGTTGAAACTCACTCAGTTCATCTTTCACATATGCCTGAAGTGGCATTATAAATCCTTTTCCATTTTGAATCTAACAAAAAGAGATGATATATTGAATATATAGGAATGAATACAGATAGATGTATTTCCACCAATTAGTTTTTGCAACCTTAAATCTTTTTTCCCCTTTGTTCTCTGTGTACCAATGTCTGGTTTGCATTTCTTTCCTTCTGAGCTAGTCATAACTACAGCAGTCCTCAAAATTTTAACTCTGATCTTCAGCTGATGCTGGACAAGTGCCAGTGGAGTAGAAATTAATATCGAAAGAGATGCTATTAATCTCTGGTTTATGACATGATACAGCTACCATAGGAACCACAAATACATATCCATTTAACCATATCCTTTCATGAACATCTAAAATTTTCACTTGCTTTTCCTCCACTTACCAAATTAGATGATACATTAATATGTATAATATTTTTTGACAGACCATATACCCTGTTTCCTGGCAGATTCATAAAAGGGACAGCACAACCTAGGTAACTTCTTTGCTACACTACATTTTTACTTAAAACATTTGATGACTTGGGGTAGGGGGGTGTTAAGTAATTTTCTTTCATTTTGCTTTTCAGTCACGTTATTTTGCTGTTCATGTCTTTTTCCTACCATCTTACTGATTTTCTATTCAGGTATGATTTTCTTCCTCTTCTCTATTAATAGAGAAAGAACCATGCCAGCAGTTTGTACCATGTAGACAGTTTTCCACTGGGAACTCATTGCACTTTCTCCCACATAGCAGTCACTAGTTGGTAACAGCTTTTGGTCACTATGGACAGTCTGTATAGGATCTGCTTAAGAAGAAATGAAAGGTTCTGCAAGACCACTCTGCTCCCTTGAACAACTGGTAAATTCTCCCAAAACACATATTTGAAATGACACAATATGCCAGTTACAGGTACTATGTATAGTATGGTCAAACTCTGCTACCATGTTTCCCTTTCCTGGCATACTCATGGATCATCCTCCTCTTATCTACCCACCAAGCCATCTCCTCTTATTTAATTCAAATCTTTAAACAGCTCAATTCTGAAATGTTGATTTTGTCCTCTTTCATTTTACTTTATGCATGCAACCTGTTACAGGGAGCACCTCAATTTGCAGTAGCTGCTCTGACACATTTAACAGCACAGTTATAGATGACTTGGTAACCACCCATTGACTAAAAATAACCTAGCAACTGAAGACACACGGGTATTTTTACTTAGCTATCCCAGAGGAACCCTTCACAGCTCCTGTAGTTGGGGAAAACATATGTATCTCACCAAATGCAGTAGGCTAGGAATCCTCAGGAGTGGGGGCGGAGGGGAGGTAGGGGAAATGATAACATTGCACAGCTGAAAGATTTTCCAGACAACACTTTGCCAGCTAATCCAACTAGCTCTGCAATTAAGGTTTCCGATTGAGGACAGTGACAGCCTTATGACCTGGGGAAAGCCTCAGTGCATCTAGGAGTCAAAAACTTAGAGCCTAAAAAAATCCATTGTCTACACTGACGATATTTGCAACCAGTAGAGATCCCAAGAAACTATAGTGCCAATATACATATAAGAAAATAAATGAGCTATAATGAATGAAATGCCAATGAGGAGGGAGCCAGGCACCAAATCCTCTGTGAAGAATCTGCAGTGATGAAACTCATTCTTGCCTTCCAGAGTATGATTTTTTTTTTTTATTTAATACAAGATGTACCAAGTTTTCACACAACCTGTTCAGAAAGAAATATTCTAATGTCTGAAGAAAGAGACAGCTAAACGATGTGATTTAATTTCTATGACACAGGATTACATATGCCATAGGTGCCTATGGATAGTTTTATATTTGGGAAAAAAGCCTCAGAATTTAACTTAAAGAACCACACATTTCTTAATGTAGAACCTGTATTACTGCAGTGTCTGTTTGCCCATCCTTTCCTACTCCTAGTTTTTTTCTGGTTTGTCTATGGTCTTCATCTATTCTTGTCTACAAAATATGATGTTATTCACCTAAAAAGACCTGGTGAGAAATTTACTTCAAAAGGAGAACTACTAATCTCAAAGAGAGATTGTACAATGTCTTGAGGGCCTTTCTACATGCCTCCAGTTGGAAGATTGCTGTCTTGAAATGATACAGAAGTGTTCAAGGCAAGGTTGGATGAGACTTTGAACCACCTGATCTAGTGAATAATCTCCCTGCCCATGGCAGAGAGCTTGGGCTAGATGATTTTTGAAAGTCTTTTCCAACCAACATTATTCTGTGATTCTAAGAAAATTCAGAGAGCATGCAGCTATTAAAAACCTGGATATCACAAAAATTGATAAGGAGATTATGTCACACCATAATAGCCACTTTTAAATCTTTTCACTAGTGATTCTTACTGTAGTACATAGAAAAGGGAGCTGCAGCAAAAACAGAGCATATCCAGAGCAAACCAGGGACCTGCACGGTAAGTTGGAACAGGTTCTGAACACATGAAGAAGAGACAACAGCTGCATATGTAATGTTTGAGCACATTGGATGACATTGTTGAGGGAAGTAATCTTTGGATGCTATTAAGCTGTGAGAGGAGAAACAAATATTTTTCAGACAAATGTTAAGTGCAGATGCTTTAGAAATTACAGTAATACCTTGAAATTCACAGGGGTTAGGGTCTCCTCACCTGCCATGAATCCTGTGTTGACACCATCCCCTGAGCCATCTATTCTCCTATTTTTAACATCATTCCCCCCTGCTGTTACAGGAATCACAGAAAAAAACCCACCTGCATTCCTGCCCCATCAATAAGTCATCCTAACTCACTGAATTCCTTTTTTATAGTATCAACTCCCCTTTCACCAGCCTCATCACCTCCAGCCTGAACAACCAGCAGCAGATAGCAATCAGTTGGCTGAATGAGGCCACTAATCTTTGTAGTTAGGTCTTTAACCCAGGCACCTGGAAGGCAGCAGACCTCCCTATGAGATGGATCTGGTCTACACACAGGACCCTCAGTTCCCTTTAGGAGGGAGTCACCTACAACCACTACCTTTCTTTCCTTTTTCATATTAGAGGTTTTGAGCGGTTTGAGAGGCTTGAGAGCCTTGACAGAGGGGGTGCCTCTTGGGAGTTCTTCAGACAAGATGATTTCATCTTCTTCCTAAGATTCACCCCCAAAATCCAGAACCCCAAACCTGTTATCTAAGGGCAGATGGAAGGGTATCTGGAGGGCAGATGGAGGTGGAGGGCAGGACAGGAATCTGCCTTCCCCACAGTTAGAGACCAGTTCCCAGTCTCCATCATCCATCAGATCTTCACCTTCCTTCTTGTGAGAGGGGACCTCCACCCGCTCAGATTTTCAATCCTTATTGAGAGATGGGAGGGCCTGGCTCCACCAGTCAATCTCCCTTTCGCTTTCCCTGATGCTCCGGAGCCTTTCTACCTGATCCTTAAGGTCAGCTACCATGAGAAGGAGGACATTGACCTGCTCACACCAGATGCAGGTGTTTTTTCCACTGTTCTCCGGGGCCACCAGGAGACTGCAGCACTCCCCGCAGCCAGCGGTCTGAACAGCCGCGTCTCTTAGGAGAGGTGTTGTTTGAGTGAGCACACTCTTTTTGCTCACATTTTTAGGTCTTTTCACAGGCATTGTTGGCTGGGGGAGGCAGAGGGAAAAATAGAATTCAAATCAGAGATACTGGATACCAAGACAGCTTCCACAGCCCTGCACAAACTGCCTTGTTATCGCTCAACAACCCCGTTTGCCTCGTCCTGTTCGCCGCACTCCCAGGAGTGTAATAGTTTTAAATAGCGGCAACCAGGAAGTGCCTGGGTGGGAGGAGCCCACCCCTAAGTCCGCACGTGCTCGCTCTCAGCCGACCCAGAAGCCAGAAGGCTCAGAAGTTTCCCGGAGGGAGGCGGGTCCCTGCTAATTAGTCAACGACCTGAAGGACACTGCCCAGCCCCCCTGGCACCTCAGAAGTTTCCCAGAGAGGAGGCAGCCTCTTCTGATGCCCAGCACCTCAAAAAAAGCCCAGTAGTTCTTGATAGTAAGGAAAAATTGAAATATTAGCAAGTCTTTAGCTATTATTAAATATGGCCAGTTAATTGTAAATGGTATAAAACATGGTTTTTTTTTTCAGTAGGATGAAAATGGATTACTGAAAAGTAATCTGAGATTTACTGGAGAGCAGGCCCTATGAGGAGCGACTACAGGAACTGGGATTGTTCAGCCTGGAGAAGAGGAGGCTCAGAGGTGACCTCATTGCTGTTTACAACTACCTGCGGGGAGGTTGCAGCCAGATGGGTGTAGACCTCTTCTTCCAGGCTGACGACACCAGAACGAGAGGGCACGGCCTCAAGCTACGCCAGGGGAGGTTTAATCTTAACGTTAGGAAGCGGTTTTTCACAGAGAGAGTAATTGCGTATTGGAATGGGCTGCCCAGGGAGGTGGTGGAGTCGCCATCCCTGGAGGTGTTTAAGAGAAGACTGGACGAGGAGCTTAGTGACATGGTCTAGCCGGGGGGTGTAGGGCTGGATGACCCTGGGCCCCTTCCGGCTCGGAGTGGCCTGCTAGACTGTGAGGGATCTAGGTTGGTGTTGTGCTCTGGGATGTGCTCTCGGTCTCTGTACGGGTGTTAGGTGGTGAGTTGGACTAGATGATCCTTGTGGGTCCCTTCCAACTCATAATATTCTGTGTGATTCTGTGTGATTTATTACTGGACTCTGTGGAATTAACATGTTGGAGGCCCATCTATGTATGCCTGGATGTGATAATGGCAGGAGCTGGAGATTAATACAACCTTGTCTTGCATGCACAACCTATTCATTATTTACTTATCTGTTATTGTGGGAAGCTTATTTCTGCTATTTACCAGATACATCAGGACGCCTATAACTTACTACAGTTAATGAAGTAGCCACCACATAGCACCTTTTCACAAAAATTTCTGTGAAAATCATATTTTAAGAGGGAAACAAACTCTTTGATCTTGTTTTAAATTATGTTGTTCTATTAGGAACCATTTTCTGCATGCTTACATCATTTTAAAATAGAAAGCTTTAATTACAACATGAAATTGAACATCTAACAGTTTGGCACATAGAGAGAGACAGTGCACAGCCTAAACTAAACTCTGTAAAAATCCTGGAGATATTGTAGCTGATTCAACTGGATTTAAGCTGGATAAAACATTTCAAGAAGCATTATACAAACATTGTAAGAAATAGATCATCCTTCTTTACAGCAGAATATACACTCTCCCTGGACGCTGCTTAACTTTAAATAGAGAAGGACAGAAATGAAGTGGCAGGTCTTGGGAGGTTTTAGCATCACACATTTGCTGAACTGTCCCAATCATCATATTCATCAGCAGGCTATTGAACAAGAGATAGAAAACTTTCTGTGATTTCTTCATTTAGTGCACACTCAGTGAAAGCCTAACACAAACAGCCCATGTCTGTACTGTCCTTCCTGCATAGGAAGTTCAAGTTCGCAAGCCCATATGTTTTCAGTTGCCTGTGGATGTATATGAAAGAGGAGATGAGTCATGATAACTAGTTGTTCCTGATTGAACAGGAGTATGTAAGACATTAAACATAATAGGTAGTAAGGTACTATATAGAGAGTAAAGACGATACAGGCATTACAGCTTGAATGCCACTATAAGTCTTAAACTATCGTATTAGTTAAGCCACGCCTGCAGAAACAGTCACAGTAAAATCTGAGTACTGGGGTACTAATATGTTGCTAACATGACATTAGATTAGTATGATATTATACATTGAATGGGTACTGTACTAGAAGTAGACATATCAGAAGCAGGTAATGATGAATTGAAGCTTTTATGTGTGAATTACCACATACAGATTAGATACTGTATTTAATTTTTTTTAAATACTTGTTACCTTTTTTATTTTTTACCAAAAAAATGTTTATTTGGTTGTGTTTAGCATTTCAGAGTAAACCGGTATAGTCTATTCTGTCAGTAAACCACAGAATAATTGATCAGTAACACAGTTTATAAACTATGCTCTCAATCCATGCCACAGTGCTTTGAGAATGTGTCAACACTCAGCGATTTCCTTACCCAGCTCAAAAGCATCTTGGAAGCACCCAGGGCAATGTCTCATATACAGCCATTGAGGGTTATCCGCTCCAAAATAGCTGTTAAAATCTGAATGGAAGAACCATAAATGATTCAATTGAAATCATGTCTGAAAATTTAAAAGGAAATGAAGACAAAACAAACTATAACATCAGTGGGTCTTACAGCACACACACCTGAAGATTTAGAATCAAAGACAATGGTGTTTCCCCTTACAGCCATCCTACTGTATGTAACAGTACTCATAAAATTGATTTTCAATGATTTTTAGGAGGGGTTTTTTTGCATCATTTCAGATGCAAAGTTAACTAAACACATCCAGTTGTGTCTTAACATAACTGAAACTTGGTAAAAAGAGTCTCTCACCCCATCCTCTCTCTCTTTCTCTTTGGAAGAGGTTAAATATTCATGTCTTCCCCATAAAGGGCTTACAGTATAGTACATAGAACTTTCCTGGCCTTCACAGTAAAACTCTATTAAATAAAAACATAAAGTCTAATACCACAAAATACTAGATCCACATACAGGTTGCTTTTTGTTTTGGTTTGGTTTTTGAACTTTATTTAGAAACAGTGCCAGGAAAAAATCTTCCCCCCCCCCCCCCCCCCCCGAAACTAATGGAATTCTATAGAATCAGAACAAATCAAATTCCCAAATCATGTGACAATTACTTTTAGAAATTAGGGTGTAGCAAAAAGCAGTATACTAACTAGAATAATGGTTTAAAAGGAGATCTTAGATTTATTTTGAAAGACAATCACATTTTGTATTGTTTTTTCTTTCCCTACATGTAACAGACTTTTATTTTCTTCTATTAGGAACCATTAGGTTTTAAAATATTTTGTTCCCATAATCACTTCAGAATATGAGGGGCCATATGAGAAGCAGGTATGTACTTTATGTAGCAAACTGAAATACAAAATAGTATGAGCAAGATGATAGCTAATTGTGTATTAAGTAGCACCTGAGGGATCATCAAGGGAGAAGTTGTTTTGCTGAAGTAAACATGTGCAACTGGTATCAATCCTAAAGACACTCTACAAGTATGAAGATCTTTATCAATATATGCAATGGAATCAGTATATGACTAATGACCTCCTATTGTTAGAAATATCTGCAATTTACTTTGCCTTAAGAAAAAGCCTTACCCTTTCCACATTATGTTCCCTGGTGCTTCTTATACAGAAAAGCATTACCGGGGGGAGAGGTCACAAAAACAAAGAAATGCAACTGTAAGAGTTTCAGTAAGTTTGAGCTTCTCCTTTTCCAGGTATATTATCGATTATCTTTTTGACAGACACAACATAGGACAAAAATCCTTTAGCAGAAATTTGAATTTTCCACTCTTTGTGGTGATCATATTTTTTTTTAAATTGGCTGACTCAGAACTGAAATTTGTAAACAGGCATCTTTTTCTTTTGAATTTTTTTCTCAGACTACAGTAATCTATCACCTCATTTATTTTTGTGTGATTAATACAGTGTCTCAAAGAAGATTAGTTTGACACTAAATATAAAATATTTCCTAATTTTTGAGAAGATAAAAGTAATCCTTTGAGTTACATTTTTCCTCAGTATTCTGGTAGGAATTTTAGTGTTGCTACACTATAAAAATGTGTTTGTAGAGGAAATTTTGATAACAAAGGATTTTACTACAATAATACTCAGTAAACAGAAACATGAAAAAAAAATTGAGAAGACATATTAGGGTATACAACAATTGAAACAAAATACTGGTTCACTAACAAATGTGAAATTAAGCTTCCTGTCCTTGACTTCATTGATAATTTTATTCAATACTGCATCAAGTTGGTATTACAAGATCTGGAAGTCTGATTAAGAATCCTCTAAAACAGGTCCTTCATTTAATGACACACAGAAAGAAAAGATGGTTGTACTGCATCTTTAGCTAAATTCAGAAAGCAGCAACCAATGAATTTGGGGACAGCATTATGGTTGTGAAATCAAGTGAAGATTGGGAGTTGATGCTTGTGGCTTCTTTTGTAATACGTTTTTACAACACTGTAATAGTATACTTTACTTCTTTCTTTCGTTTTTAGTTCTTCTGTCTAGAGTAGTATATGTTATACGTATTTGTGTATAATAGAGGATATCAGCCCCATTCAGTCCTCAATACCCATAGAGAGAAGAAAAAAATTAATTACAAAGCTCTCTTCTCCTGCACTGTGACCATTGTGACTATTTTAACCATAGCTTAAGATAATAGTCATCTTGAGAAGCATTTACACCATCACTCATATTGGATCATTATTAAAAGCAATTCTATTCAGCAGATATTCAAACAATAGTGGAGGGATGGACTTCAGGGAAACCAAGCAATCTCATGAACCCCAGAACAAAGAAGGCCTGTTCTGTACTTTTACATCTTGTAATTAACTGCAATTAACTGATTTCCTACAGTTGGATATTTTTTAAGACCATGTCAATTCTCTAATACAATAGGAGAGGAACATAGTATTTATTCCCACCATTAGGCATTTATAGCATCTCTATCTCTTGTTTTTATAAACATTGTAGTTGAACTCATCCCCCAAATTAAAAATCTTTCCATGGAAGCACAACAGATACCTTTTTTTTCAGGCTCAAATGCCGTAGAACCCTCTTCATTGTCCTCACTGGCTGCTCACACTATTGCAGATCTCTTACCTGCAGTTTGTCATCTGCCAGTAATTTCTATTAAATTCACAACCAAACCAACCAAACAAACAAAAAGCCCAAGCCACAGCAAAAGAATCTTTTATAAAGTCTTTGCAGCACATTTTCCCATTGGTTGGAAATCTCTCATTAAGTCCTTTACATAAGCCTTGGAAATATTTAATACACTTTTTCTGTTCATTGGTGCTAATACCCTGAGCCCCATATTCAGATTTTAACACTGACCAGCACTCAGCCAGACAAATCAAATGAAGTTAGAGTGGTTTACCAATTTACCTCCCATGAGCACCAAAACAATACCTTGTTAACGTGCTGTAACTGTGCAGTGTGTCTGAACCAACACATATGAGTGAAGTTTTTTTCAGAAAGAAAGGACGGACTGAAAAAGCAGCCTATATTCACAGGAAAAAGTAGGGTAGATGTTTGAGCAAACTGCTTAACTTTAAAGCCAATTAGGCAATGAAATGATTTGCCTGAGGAGGTGGTTTAGACAATGTAATGAGAAACGCTTAAAATAGAATAAACTATTTGCAAGACAAATACAGATGTAAATAATCCTCCATGTTTTGACGTAGAGGAATCAGGAGAGGTATCTTTTCTATTCAAATGTCTGACTATGAAATGGTCTTCTCCTTCTCTGGGAACAGCTTTCAAACTTATGACTGTTTACACCTGTTCTGAATACTAAAGTGAAACTGCACTCCAAATGGCAGTTTAATCTCACTGTATCATTATAAAGTAGATTTATGCATAACAAGCATCTATGAAAAACTTCCAGCAAAAAAGTCCTTAGTCAGGGAGATGCATATTGTTGCAAAAATGGATTGTTTCTCTAAGTGCTTATATGGCCCCATCGCTATAGCATCCAAGCGCTTTACAAACATTAATGAATGTATTCTCACAACACCCCTGGGAGATAGAGATAGTATTATTAGCTAATGCACAAAGGGTAGCTTGTCCAAAGTCACACAGAAAGTCTGTAGCACAGCCAAGACTCAAAACTGTGATTTCCTGCCCTCTGCTGTAACCATGACTATATTCTCCTGTCCATACACAGCGTTTCAAAATATGTTACATATAACCTCATATCTTTACACTGTTCAGCTTTAGATCCCACCACTGACTTAATAAAGAAAAATAACTTTGTTTATCAGGAAACTTCATTACAGCAACAAATTTGCAGGTTACTGAAACAATGACAGTTATATGGACCATAACTGGTACTGATATATGAGAGCAGTGAAAGAGAATTCCTTGATCATCACATTCAGTACAGGAAGCATCATATCCAGAACATGACTTTGATACCAAATATTTTCCTTCAGATAATGTAAAGTGTTACATTATACAGAGAACTCTTGTTTTGAGAATAAAGGGAAGGGGGGGGAGGGAAAGAAAAAGAAAGGCTAGCTGTATTCCCTGAATAGTTCCTTTTGGATAAACTATTTCCGCAATAATAAGACACACACAGTATTTTCAGTTTTAATGCGGTCAGATCTAGAGGGACAACTGCAGTAAGTGTATTTGCACCTGAATATCAGAGAACAGAATTTGACTTATATATTTGATATTATAATCATGTACATATATTAGATAGATAGATAGATAGATAGATAGATAGATAGATGGAGTTTGCAGTCATTTCCCCATCACGTCTCTTTCAGCCCTCCCCATTTCTTCTGTATGCTTTTAAAATCACACATCCCTATTTCGACTAGAAATTCCTGATGTTTCTACCTTTAGCAACGTTAGAATGTTAAGGAACATCCTATTCTTAGAGACCAGATATCTGTTCTCTACAGGCTACATAAAGATGCAAATTTAGATAAAATATGATTTAGGTTCCTCATACCCTCACTACAGGACCAGAAAACTGCAATGAGTGAGTACTTCTGGATAATTTTTATTATCATTTTTATTGCCAGAGTAGTAGAAAAATTAGGAAGATAGACTGTACATTAGCATAATGATCCGATTAGTGAAAAAGAGACTCTTGCTATTAAAAAGCTTAGGTACTCAGTTAAGTTGCTGGAATAGTGTTTCATTTTCTCTGATTCTCCCAAGTACAGGGCAAGATTTTTTTTTGTCTATTCACTACCATCATAGCTACCTGTCTACATTTCACATGCAAAAAACCTGCTCCAATTTAATCTATTGTGTATGGATCATTCTGTTTCATTGAAAACAATGTCACATGACAGACAAAAAAAAAAAAGGTGTCCCGTGCCATCAGTTTTTCTTATTTCTTTTGAGACTGTTGAAATAGGGACTGGATGGAGATAACTGGAAGTGCACTCAAATGAAAGAATATTAGAATTAAATAATTCCTAGTTCCAGGTGAAAAGCAGTAAAACAGGAGTGGTGGAACTGTTTCTAACCAAGACTAAAGGAAAACTTTCAACTTGGAGCACTATCTTGGAGATATAATCCTCTCTGGAACTGTTATCTGGTTAGAACAGGTTACTGCAGTCTTCATCCTACTTTGTTCCTAGAGATATACAGATGACTGGAAGAAACTATTCAGTTATGTGAAATTATACAGAAGCCATAATATTATCAACATATGTTTTTTGCCTTTTTGAAATAGCAGCCTACATAGCCGCCACCAAAAAGGACTATAGTCTCTTATACAAAAAAAATTGATTTTCACTTGGAGTACAAGTTATTAGAATGGCTATATTTATGTGCAATTTAGAAGAGACAACATAAAGGATTAATTAAAAACCTGTATCATATGGCAAGTCCAGAGTGCACACATGGTGCAAAGTTCTCATTCTGTGAGAAAATCACCCTTTTCCTAGAATGTGCAAGGAACCTGCAGGATGCTTTTCAGATAATATGGAAAGAAAGACTGCTGAAGTTAAAGTGGGTACCAGAAAGCTCACTTACAAGATGTTAGCAAGGGCCCTCTGCTGTGAAGTTTGTGTAGTGCCTGGCCAAACACTAATGAAGAAAGCCACAGGAATCTCATACTAGAAACTGAAAGTTAAGCTGTTAAATATGAACATATGGAGGTAGGCAAGTTGAGATGCCTACTCACGTGCAGGAATTCCAGCTAGTTGTGTTGGTTTAGACAATAGCACTTGTCATTCCTCACAGGATGATCATATCAATGAAAGGGGTCCATAAAATGGATGGCTTCACTTTAAATGGACAACCATCATCTATATAACCAGCAAAGGGAATTATGATGACTTACTGAACAAAAAACCCATAAAATTTCACTTGACATTTGGTCATGATCAGCATTGTGCCAATTTTAACAGGAGCTGATAGATTATCAGCAACACATAGATCGTAGAGAATGGCATAAGCGAAGCAAATTCATTCTCTCTTGTGAAAGATGTTGTTTTCAATACTTGCATTAATAATCTAGGATATGGCAAGACAATTCTAAAAGAAATTTAGTTTTGAGGTGATCTTTTGTTACTTTTTGTTTCTTTTGTTGTCTGTGCATGACTGTGAGAAAGCACATGGTCCTTCTATTTTCACACAAAAACCAATGGCCTAATGAGTGAGAAAAATGTGAGGAATCACTGCTAGATACCACATAGAATCTCAAAGGGAAAACACAAGTCTGCCTCAAGTAGCTTCATTTCACTGGGAAACATATATTACTTCCTCTAATTCTACAGTAATAGAATCACAGAGCAGTTGAAGTCAGAAGGAACTTCTGGAGATCATCTAGTCAAGTCTTCCTGCTCAGAGTAGGATCAACTAGTGATGCAGGTCACTCAGAATTGTTTCTCTGTAAGTATTTAGATCACCATGCCCTGATGAACATCCTGTTCCAGTGTTCAATCACCCTCACATATAAAAAAAATAAAATAATTTCTTGTATTTCAATTTATGTCCATTGTCTCTTGTCTCATCATAATAATTTAGGCAAAACTTAACCAAAATTGAATAAATCAAAGGAAACTGTTTATAAGAGAAGAGAGTGACAGATGCTGTTGTTGTTCAGCTTAACATTATCATGCGATACTAGTTAACACATGTCTACATACTATCACAGTAAAGATATTTCTTCCATGGGTTTCCATATCCACAGAAATTATACTGCAGTCAACTCCACATGAGCCCTGGCAATAAGCTACATGGATAATGTGTTCTTGCTCCAAAACTTTATATACTATTTATGTTACATGCTTAGTATGAAAATTACACCTATTTGACTGTCTAAGAAACAGAATTTATTTTAAAACACTGCCAGAAGTTTGAACTAAGGCAGCTAACAGTAATTAAGAGTCAGGTCTCCTATATCGTAGACCCATGGTCTTAATTGGGTTCCACAAAGCCCTACTTCTGCGTTGAATGGCAGCTCATTAATGTGCAAATTTGCCCCACACCCACAGACAGCTCCCCAGCACTGTTTCGGCGCTGTGTTGTTGTGTATAGGTTGCCGTGGTGGCCGTGCTAGGGGGGTGGCAAAGCGGCGGGGCCCCAGCTGTGCCCAAGGTGGGATGGCAAAGTGGAGCCGCTGCCACCACTGGCAGAATAGCATGGGCGGCCACACCGCCGCCACCCCCACTGCCTGCGCCCCTGCTGCCGCCGCAGCAAGTCACACATGTGCAGTGGCAAAAAGGGCCCTCCTTCATCGCTAAAAAATCATGCTGCTAAGATGTGAAGCCGCAATATGGGGGGCACAAAGTTCAAGAGGGCTGACTGTATTGCCAAAATGGAGGTTTAAGGGAACATTTTAAATCCTAAATAGAACACGCATGTAGTCGACGAAAAATGCAAACATCAATATGATTTTCAAAGTTTGCTTAAAATGTCAGAGATTAAATTCCTAGTGACTGAGTAAGGAGGTTACAGAAAATAAGAGCAAAGTGTTAAAAGCATCTTTAAAATTCTGTTAATTTTCTTTTATTCAATTAAAGATTAATAATTTTGATTTTCATCACTAGTGAGTAACATAACAGAGTAAAATCACATCCCAAAACGAAGGATTCCTAGGGAAGCCGAGACAATATGACATCATGCTATAAATTTATGGGAAAAAAATCAAAGGAAAAGACCAATAAATAAAACAAAACAATGCCTTAGTTTGCTTCCTCTCCTAAGTATTAAAGCAGAAACATTTCAAGGTAGGACTTCAGCACAACTCTCCTAAAGGTTTCCATGATTGAGAGGATGTATGTTCCATAAGGAAGAATAACACTACAAATAATTGTTCATAATCCATAATATTTATTATAAAGGCAGTTTAAAAGACTCCTGTCTTATCATTTCTATAGAAGGATTATGTCCTAATTCCTTCTATGCCCCTTGCCCCAGGCTCCCATTCCAGCATTGCTGGCTCGCGCTGCCATGAGCTGTCCCTTCAGGACCACAACTCACTACAGCAGCCGTTGTACTACTCAAACGCGTCGAATTAACTTCAGCAGTTAATTGTATCATGGAACAAGAGAGCAACCACTGTATTCAGACTCTAGAGATGTATGTTTAAAAGAAGAAAGTTAAACTATTCAAAACGAGTTCTGAGTTACACATATATAAAAGCAATTATTTAGAATTAACTAGAAACTGTTCATTTTATAGACCACTATTTTTATCACAGACTCACAGAATCACAGAATACAGAATATTCTGAATTGGAAGGGACGCACAAGTCTTAAATGGCCCCACTGTCTCCCTGGCGGGAATCGAACCCCTGGTCTCCCATATGAGAGGCAGGGACTCTCACCACTATGCTAAAGTGGATTTCCCTATATTATAAAAGACAAAGAAATTCCTTCAAAACTATGTATTTGATCAATCTCTATGTGCTTGAGAATCCTGTGAGAGTTGCAAAGCAAGAAACAATTTCAACAACTGAGCATGCATAATCGAATTCCTTTAAACAGTCAACTAATTTTACCAAACCCTATATTACAAAAATTCATTGTTTTTATAGGTGGTAAGTGTAGCTTTTCCTTCCAAAACATCTAACTGTGTATGTGACAGAAAATTCCTTCCCTGTAAGCAGTAAAAAGATCATTAGAAGCAATGTCTTTAATGTGCTGCAGAACTGTGGTTCTTAGTCTATAGAAAAAGTGGAAAACAAATAATCATAAACTGTCAACTATGCACATACATGACAAGATAAGAGTAAAAAATCCAGGTTTAAAACCAACACTAACACTGCATTCAGACTCTATATAAACCATATAAATAGTTCCAAAGTTATCATCTTCTATTGAATGTATATACCTATAAACACTCAGCTATAACTGAAGTATAATAGTTAAGAAGAAATTGTGTTTGCTCCTTGATGATGTAATGAAGAGATTGTTCAATCTGGAAAGTTCAGAACTCCACCTTGTGGTGATAATTTCGTGTTTCTGAGATGCAATCAGGAAAAGCAGGAGAAATTCAGGTTTGAATTATGGTGAACAAATTCTGTGTAGGTTTATTTGAACAGCCCCTCAAATTCACTTAAGATGTGAGGCAAAGCAAAACTATGTAATAGTTTCATTATCTTGAGAGCAAATTTCCAGAACAACACAATGTGTAATATTCATTGCAAAGATAGATAGGATTCCTTCACTACTTCATTTTTTCTGCCAAGCCAAATAGCTGAAAGTTAGCACATACTTATGTTTACAGAGATCACTCTATGGGTTCCTTAGGTTTCTTCTAGCAACAAATGCCAATCATTCTACTGGATTTGAACTTGTGTAAGGAAATCCAGACTAATTTACCATCTCCCATGCAATAAATGGAAAAATTACTCAAATCAAATAAAAATTTTGTGCAATAAATAGCAGATAATCAAAAACACAAATTCCATCACTCAGTGTTTCTATATGGAAAGCAAATACTCTGCCAGCAAAATACACATCCTTTTTATTACTAGAACAATACGAAGGGAAGAGATGATCTAAGCCTCAGAAAATTTTCTATAACTTAAACCAAAATGATCATAGAATCAGGCTAATGCACAGACACTAGTGCATATGGATATATGCAGTTATACCTCCTCCATCGCGAGGAAAGGGACAGGCGACAGTCCCCGCGAAACATTATTCTCGCAAAGAACGGCAGGTCGTTAATATGCATGCAGGCCACGCACATTGCTCCACCCCCCGGAACTCCGGTGCGGTGGGGACAATTCTCTGCTCCTTCCCCGTGTCTCTCTCGGCACAAGCGAGCAAAGGGAACCGTTTCTGAGCGGCTGCTGTGACCGTGTGTGTGTTCCTAGCCCAAACCCCGCGCCGCTGTTTCCCCCCCCCGTGCCGGCCCGGCCCCACTGGTTGCGCCGTCCTGCGCTCGCGCGCGCTTTCACCACAGCGGGGAAGGGATGTCCGAGCTCTGGTCAGCATTCTTAGAGCCGGGAAAAGCCTTAACTTTGCAACATTGAGACACCCCGTGCGCTTATGGCGGGGAGGGGGCTTCGGTATTGAAATTTCTTTCCCTTTAACATCCACTGGTGCCGGGAGAGGCAACAAGACAGCGCCGCCACTGCGGTCCCAGAGGGTGAGGGAACAGAAACCTCCTCCTGGCGCAGTGACAGCGGTGTGGGAACATCCCACCGCTGCCCCGTTCCCAGCACACAGCGCTTGCCTCACGTCATCACCGGGTGCGCCAGCTGCAGTCCCCGGGCACAGACGGCATTGCCTTCCCTGCCTGAGCCATGGAAACAGTAACACAGACAAACACACAAAAGCACTGCCCGCTCGCAGCTCGCACACACGGGCAGGCAAGCGACACTGAGGGACCTGCTCTGCCTTCCACAGTGGCCGTCCCCGTCCCACAGCCCCCCAGGCACTCCCTGCTGTCCCCAGTCCAGAGCCCCTGAAGGCAGTTTGAATTTTATTAAGCCATTGAGAAAGTCAGCATGTATAAAGTTTCCACAACACTTTTTTAAACTCTATAAATTATACGTGCATACATACACTGTACATACGAATACATGGCATGTCTTGTGGAGGTGCTGCCTGGGACATAGTGCAGCGTGACCCTTCCACTGTAGGGACTGGGCACGGAGACACACAGGACCGGCTAAGGGGCCAGGCACAGTACGGCAGGACTGTAAACTCAAGGCTGTGCCGGGGAAACCCCGAAACCCTCCCTCCGTCCCCTTCCTGGGGAAGCCGGGCCTGGGGCAGGGCCGTCCCGCCGCACAGGGAGAGCTAACCCCGCCCCTCGGCAAAGCAGAGCGCATGCGCTGGGTATGAAATATTGCAGATCCGTGGAGCCGGGCTGCGACAAAATTGCTTCGCAAATGGGCGAGGTCGTGAAGGAGAAGTCGTGATACAGAGAGGATTCACTGTATTTTTAAAAGTTCCAGGAACTGCCATTTTATTCCCATGCTNAAAAAAAAAAAAAAAAAAGATGTTTTTATTAATAATGTGGTGGTTTTCCATTATACTATAGAATAGGAGGCTTAAGGGTGACAAGTTAATATGTCAAATTCCTACAGTTCTGCAGATCTGATTTCTCTGTTTGTTTGTTTTTGTTTAAGCACAATGGATTTTCAAGATCCCTGTTTCACAGGATCACAGGATATTCCGAGTTGGAGAGGATCCTAAGGATCATCTAGTACAACTTTCAAGCACTGGCCACCCAGGGATATAACCCACAACCCTGGAGCCATGGGCACCACGCTCCAACCATCCGAGCCTCCCATCACCTACACCATGTCATTGAGTTTCTCATTCAGTCTTTTCTTAAACACCTCCAGGAATGGTGAACCCACCACCTCCCTCGGCAGACCATTCCACTGAGAGATCACTCTCCCTGTGAAAAACCTCTTCCTAACATCCAGTCTAAACCTCCCCTGGTGTAGTTTAAGGCTATGTCCTCTTGTTCTGGTGTCGTCAGCCTGAGAGAAGAGATTCATATCCACCTGACCGCAACCTCCTGTCAGCTAGTTGTACACAGCAATCAGGTCACCTCTGAGTCTCCTCCAAGCTGAACAACCCCAGTTCCTGTAGCCGCTCCCCATATGGCTTGTTCTCCAGTCCTTTCACCATCCTTGTCGCTCTTCTCTGGACCCTCTCAAGCAGCTCAACATCCTTCTTAAACTGGGGCACCCATAACTGGACACAGTACTCAAGATGTGGTCTGATCAGCTGAGTAGAGGGGAAGGATAACTTCCCTAGTCCGAGTGACCACACTGTTCCTAATACAGGCCAGGATGCCATTGGCCCTCTTAGACACCTGGGCACA
>WEKX01026961.1:2364-20095 GCA_013390025.1 Pitta sordida | reverse complement strand
CTGATACCCAGCACCTCAAAAAAGCCCAACCACATTACATAGCTTCTGAAAGGCTGAAACACAATGACTGCTGTGGAACAATGCACATTTAGAAAGGCACAGAGCCTGTGCTGGCAACTTTAGGGAGCTTTAAAGTAATGTGAATATAATATGTCCCCAGCATGAGGCTGCATATCTCTGGCAGAGTACTGCAAAAAACAAGTACTGACCATGGGTAAATGCAGAAAAGTTCCCGGTATCACACAGAACGCTGAGGCTATGAAAGTAGTTGTAGAAGATGCTTTGCTGTTGCTAGTATCCACTTCCGTCTCCATCTGTTGACATTGTTTCCTCTATGGTTCTTTTACAGATAAATGAGATAAATCAGCCTACTGCATTAATAGTATTTCAGAAACTATTTTAAAAGGCAATACTTCATTACCTACTACTCAGTGTATATGGATTTGATCTCTACTGGCTGTAAAAAGACTGGAGTAACTGCCTCATAGGAAGTTATCTACATTATAAACTTTACCTTGCTGTATTAGACAGACAAGATACCACCCAAAAAAACTCAGTGCTTCAAGAACACCTTACAACATTATTTCACATACCCTTGATGTTCCTGAGACTTCTCATAGAGAGAACTTTTAGAGCCAACATTGTATTGCTTTGGGTCTTAGAGCTGGGCATGGCCTTTTCATAGATCTTCGTGAACACATATTCCAGGGGTTGAATGAGAAAAAAAATTTGTGGAATACACACATACGCATATGTATATGTGGATGAAAAGTCAGGGGTTTGTTCAGAGTTTGGAAAAAAGAGTGTAAGTGTGTAGGCACTTGGTTAATAAGAGCTCATTTAACCCTTACTAATCCTTAGTGGTGTAATTGCCTTGATGAGGCAGCATAGTCTTAGCACTTTGTGATAACACATGGATCCAGTGTGAGTAAAGGGTCACAAAAAACAAGAGGATCAGATTCACACTGTGTGTCATGTATGTAAAATTAATAAACAGAAGAGCTGTTTTTTGTCACTTTACATACACAACTACCAAATTCTTGCCAAACTAGTTCCTTATGTGAAGAATAATGCTTTCTGAAACTGAATATGGTTTGGTCATGAGTTACCATTCTAGAGTTCATCATGCTGTATTTTAAGCACTTGCTAATTAACTGTAAAGGTCCAGTTGTGTTACACTCCTAGTTTATTTGAAAAAAAAGAAAACCACAAAAAAACCTAAAAAACCCAAGAAGCAAACAAAAAACCCCAATGAAAACAAAATAAAAAACCAGAAAAAAATCACTTCTTTGTCCTCTCCTCCCAGAACCCCCTAATAAACAGAAATGTTCAAATTCAATTGCTTAGAGATAAAAAAAAAAAAATGCTTTAAGTGATGGCAGCACTATAGATGTTCTTCACTTCTGTGTTTGGAAGTTGTTGCTCTGAAGGTTGTTCCCAAATACTAGTTTTTATCTGTTGCAGAAAACCAAACTGATCTTACATGTGTTTCTAGTAATGTATTACTACAGTCATTACTTAAATCAGGAAAATATATTACTTAATGCACTCCAAATTTAAGCCGGAGTCTACAGTGGATAATGGGTATCAAGCCTCTATTAATTTCCTTTCACACTCCATTTTATGTATTTATCAGAGAAGACCCTCAGTATACTAAAAGTAGGATGGTTATTTTCCACGAAACAGGACATTATTTTGGCCATTTTATTCATCAAAGTGCAGGAGGAAAGGGGATAAAGCAAACAACAGTCTCTGAGGAGAAAATTCTACAGAGAATCGACCTTAGAAATAATGAAGTTAGGTGAAGAAATAATTGCCAGCGTTCCCATAGTAGACAAAAATATCTCAGCCTCAAGGAGAAGTGTGAGGAGCAAAGGAGACACAGAGGAAGGAAAACACATAAGCAGGAGAAACTAGCTGTTTGGAAGATTGCTATTTTTTTAAATGGCCTCAAGATTATGTTTCAAAGAACAATATTATCTTGGTGTAAAAAGAAAATAAAAAGCCAGACAGAAAGTGAGAAATTAGGGTGAGAATGCTTTCTTCTTGCTCTTCTTACTCATATGCTTTTACTTCTGTGAAAAAGAAACCCTGTTTTCTGCTTTATTTAAATGGACGTCTACACTGAAAAGTATGTAACAATGACTTTGCTCATAAACCCAGGAAGGCTTTAGAGAATTTTTATGGCTTTATTGAAAGCTCTTACTGTTTAGATCCCATACAAATAAAAAACATTACTATCACCTGTCATAATATTCTATATTGTTGTATGTTAAGATAAAAGTGCATTTGAGTGATTGGCTGACTCACGGCAAGGGTTCAAAGGCTGTTTCGTATCTCGATTAATTAAAGACCTGTAATTACAGCAGTTTGACCTGGAGGACGGTAATTACTCCACGAAAGCTCTCTACAGGAAACCAGGCATTAGCCTTGGCTAATTAGCTTGACATTCACAAGCTGCCTATATCAGAATGCAGATGGTTTGGGTACACCGGCATGCAAACAGCATCTACAAATACTGCACAACCAGCCCCCAGAAAAGCAACTGATTGTCAGTGATGTGTAAGAGTGAGATTATTTTCTTGATGGCTTTTATAATTTGCATTAAGAAAAATCCTTTTTCCTAGAGACAATTTTCCATGGAGGAAAATGAAAGAAGTGGATGGCAGCAGGGGAAACTGATTAAATTTATTATGAGAAAAAGTAGAGGAGTCTGGTTCTGTGAACTTTTCTTGCTCCTTCTGACAGTGATTAGTCTTCTCATGCCTGTTGGCACATTCTTCAGTCCTTCCTCTTGTCAATGTCTATAGGGTTTATATTTAAGATGCCATAGGCTCCATAGGTATGGTCCGAATAGAGCACAACAACAATCAAATAAAAAAATAGCATTCAACTTATGCTAAAAGCTGCATCATTTGCACACAAAATAAAATGGAATTTTGGTTTGCATTTGCAGTTTAAACTGTCATAGATGTACAAATAATGATTCAATTAGTCCTGTAGAGATGTTTTAATGTATGCTCAGCATATAGTTCAAAATAAACTGAGTAGAATTCAAATTTTTTAAGAGAATTAAAATTATTTATTTCCTTATGTCCTTCCTAAGTGATAGTCAAATTCTGACCTATATTTAATTTTTTTTTCTTCAACATAGTTCTCTACTGTGTCTTTTCCATGTTGTAGATCTGAAGTAATCCAAATAAGAATTAAAAATATATAATGAATAAATCTCTGGACCTCGACACTGAAATGCCATTCTTTTTTGTATTTCTCTAGGAGCTACAGAACAAGGGGTTTATTTGTTGTGAACAGGAGTTTCAGCAAATGATCAGCCTGTTAATTTGAGTAGTAGCCCAATAATCCACATCAGCAACTAGAATGAGACTTGGCCCTTCTCTGAATGGATGACTGGGAGAGGGTGAAAGAGTCACTTATTCCTCTGCATATCCAGTGTGTCCCACCACACTGTTGGGGTGTCTATCTGGAACAACAGCAGATCCTGCCTACTAGAAGTTACAGTGGCACAAGGGCTTGCACAGAACAAGTATGATGTATTCTTACATTGTACCTCAAATTTATAACACTGCAGGTATCCTAGTGGAAGCAAGATAGTAGCTTCATACAAACAATAAAGATATACCCACTTTTTCTTTTTAATTGTTTATACTAAAAAAATTTAAAATACTGTCAGAAAATTTTATTATCTTAAATGCAATTTTAAATCCAAAATGTTACGATGTCATTTTGTTCTTCCTCCCACAAACATTTTTATGAAGGAAGACATGCTTTACAAGTAAAGAAAGGATCCAGAAGGAGGATGAGTCAGAAAAGCGGAGTTATTGGAGAGCTGGTAAATGAGTGTTCATTGTTGTTGCCAAGGAATATTTCCACCTGCTCTGAACATTACAGTAGTCAGCTTTCAACCAGCTAAACCACTGCTGCTATGACTTCTGAAATTGTACATAAACTTAAAAGAAGAAAGGACGAGGTTGTCTTGCAACTTTTATGAGATGCATATGTCATGGAAAAGGGGGAAGAAGAAATCTTCCCCATGGACTTACATATGTTTGTAATCCTTTCTTTTATCCACCTTTTTCCTCTGTGCAAGATATGAGATGGGTAAAGAATGCTGGAATTAATATTAATTAATGTATTTCTCGTGTTTTTTGTCCACTTATTTTTCAGTCTCAGCACAAGCAGAATTTTATTACTCAACTAACTGAGTAATGTCTACATTTAAGTCTGGTTCGAATCTCTCTAAAAGTAAAAAAAAAGAAAAAAACCTACATACAAAGAACATTTTTGTTGCAGTGAAAAATATCAACTAGCCATGTGGAACAATGTACTAGTCAAAGATTTGTCAATATATAGGGAATAACTTTACAATCACAATGAATGTTTCTCCTTTTCCCAACACCTACTCTTGTCCCAGATTTGCCCCTCTGTTACATTGAGGAGTCTTTATAAATGCCATTAAATTGTCCATTATATTCACAGACATTCACAGCATATCTAAAATTTGATGCCTTTTTACGCATAGGCCCAGAATCTGCAGAGGCACATTTAGTCTTTCTGCATGGCACTGAAAATCCACAGAGGAGAAATTACAAATTACAGTGTGTGCCAACACTGAAAATGAACATACTGGAGAAGGTACCTTTTCTGATTTCTGAGTTTTGTTCCATACCATGAAATTTTGCAGGGCTGAGCCCCATTTATTGCTTCTAAGGCCTAAGGTACTGTATTACAACGAAGTGAGAAAATGATATGTATCTGCCTTCCCACTCCATGCAACCACAGAGCTTAACCCTATCTGATTTCTAGATGATCCAGGCAATGAAACAAAGGAGGAGCAAGGAGTTGCTGTTTTCCAAATTCATTCACTCCTTATTTTTGAAAACCCTTTGCCAAAAAGGCTATCAAATACAGTGGTGGGGCATGGGGAGCTGGGGAATTCGTGAGGAAAGTTGGTTATAGCTATTTTTCCCTCATGAAATAGGCTAAATCCCAACAAAGAGCTACTGGAACAGAACCTGTAACCCTGAGTGTGCCTCCCAAGACAGCTTTTGGAAAGGTAGCTTGTTATGCCTATGGGATGAAAAACTATAGCGTAGAAAAACACAGAAAGTAAATATTTAAAGAAAAAGAAACACAACAAAATAAATTACTTGTATTTAAATTTCCATGGGCCACTGCCAAGTATCTCTCAGCCTGTTACCCAGCTAATGTTTAGTGTAGCAAATGTTCTTTTAAACTGGTGGATTAGTGTCCTCTATGGCTGTGGAAAGCATTCGTGTATTTGTTCTGGACTTCTTCCTGCATTTGTTGTTAATTTTCATGTTTCTCACATCCCCTTGACAATTTCTGTCTATTTACATGTTTTAGATTTCTGATGAAATATATACATTGCTCTTACTGCCACTCAGGATCTGTTGCCCATTATCCCCAGAAACATGAAATGTTGTTCAGTCATACACAGGCTGGGAATCTCTGTGGGGTCTTTTAAGTCCCAAGCTCCTTAATCTCTGCTCAGAGCACCACTTCACTCCAAAGAGAGAAAGACTGTCAGGTCTCAGCTTCTGTTCAAAGCTCTGGAAAAGTCTTAATCCAGATTTTTTTAATGATGAAGGATGAAAGTAATTCTAACTTAGACTCTCTCACTGTTATACTATACTTNTTCCAGCACCTTGACATCTTTCTTGAACAGAGGGCCCCAGAACTGGATACGATACTCAAGGTGTGGTCTAACCAGAGCTGAGTACAGTGGAAGGTGACATTCAGTGTTTAAACATCAAGTCAAAAGTCAGCTAGGCCACTGTACTTTTACACATTGTGGGATTTTTTACATCTCTGAGTAGCTGGAGTTCTCCTTGATCTGAGAAGCTCAGCCCCTGAAGATACAACCAGCAGTGCTACTCATTTTTCCTCCTCTCAGGTCTCTGACCAAAGCTTGAGGAACTTAATTGAAACAAAGGAATCCTTCTGTGTGGTTTCAGCTTTACCTGGGATCAGAAAAAAACAAGTATTCTCTTAAACACCTTCAGGGATGGCGACCCCACCACCTCCCTGGGCAGACCATTCCAATGAGAGATCACTCTCTCTGGGAAAAACCTCTTCCTAACATTCAGTCTAAACCTCCATTGGCGTAGCTTAAGGCCATGTCCTCTTGTTCTGGTGTCATCAGCCTGAGAGAAGAGATTCACACCCACCTGCTGGCAACCTCCCCTCAGGCAGCTGCACACCTCTGAGCCTCCTCTTCTCCAGGCTGAACAACCCCAGTTCCCATAGTCGCTCCCCATAGGGCTTGTCCTCCAGTCCCTTCACCATCCTTGTCGCCCTTCTCTGGACCCTCTCAAGCAGTTCAACATCCCTCTTAAACTGGGGAGACCAGAACTGCACACAGTACTCAAGATGTGGTCTGACCAGCGCCGAGTACAGGGGAAGGACAACCTCCCTAGTCCGACTGACCACACTGTTCCTGATGCAGGCCAGGATGCCATTGGCCTTCTTAGCCACCTGGGCACACTGCTGGCTCATATTAAGTTTTCTGTCAATCATTACTAGTAAATCCCTCTCCATTTCACCACTCTCCAGCCACTCATTCCCCAGTTGATATTGATGCATGGGGTTGTTATATCCAAAGTGAAGAACCCGGCACTTATTACTGAGCTTTTCAGAAATAAGCCAAGTCCTCTGCTCAGCTACTCAAAGAATGAACCTGGGGACCTTTGGGAGAGGATGAATATCCTCTAATCACCAAACAGCAAATCCTGTCAGTCTCATACCAACTTTCAGCATCAGCAGAGCCCAGCTCTAAGTACTCCTGGAGCAGACAGCGAAGTCAGACTGCTGCAGTTTGTGCAGAGGACGTGGGGATCTGCCTTCTGCAATGCCCATATGTGTTTGCAGCACCACTGCTGTAGCTCTCACGGAGGCTCGCCCCTGTAACACCCTCTCTCTTACCACCAATGCTCAGATTTTGTGCATTTAAGGAGCAAAAATGTACCGTCAATCTAGACAGTGCCACAACTTCCTAGCACCTTCATCTGGTGATGGGTCTGGACCTACTCATAAGAGGGAGAGTGTGTGGAGTGACTGGGGATTCCTACCTCAGTCCAAGCACATGTACACAAACATGTCCAAAGGAAATTTGCAGCTGGAGTATGAGACTATCCTTGTCTCTAAGCCTATTTCAACAAAACAAGAAAATTCCTGAGGGGTTGTAGGTGAAGTGTGTTTATATGGTATGGTGGGAAGGGACTCTGGACTGTGTGCCTCTGCGTAGAAATACAAACTATGTCCTGAGAACACAAGTGTTGTCATCTTCTTTACGAAACAGATACAGGAATGTAATAGTTGTTCAAAAACTAGATAGGCAATGTCTGGTCAAAGTGCTGCCCAGAGAAATGGTAAGTGTTTGTTCCCATAGGACCTCTTCATGTCACAGCTCGTCTGAATATCAAAAGGGATCATTTGTGTGTGAAGGCGTAAAGAAGGGTCAGGGTCACATTGTTCTTTGCTGTCTTTGTTCTGCTAGAACAAAGCAAGGAGTCAAACTTGAATTCACAGAGTGGAGGAACAGCCAAACAGTGCTCCTGGGAACCTGTTTGCATTTTTAACCTGCATAATGTTAATTAAGTTGAAATGAATTCACAGGCATAGTTTCTGTGCTAGTTTGTTTTTCTATAAAACTTTGTCTCAAGGAGAGGAGGGAAAGACAAGAAACACTCTTTTTGTGTATGGATGTAAAAATTTGAGCATAGTTTCTTAACACTCCAGTCTTCTCTGCATGAATGGTGCAAATGACAAAAAGGCAATTTGCAGTCCAGTATGTTATTATAGTTCTCATAGTAACAATACTTTGGCTTTTTCATCAGAAATAGTACAAGGAGGAAAATAGGATAGTTACACTGTCAGTCACACTTGGGGTTTACCTAACTTCAAATGTTTGATTCCTATGAATAGTAGCTCCAAATTGCAACTGTGATTAAATTTCGTATTATCTTCTTAGTATTCAGCAGCATCACTACAGATTTCAATTGCAGCTCTCTCCTACAAAGTGCCTGTATCAACACAGAATTTACCAGTCTCCATGTTTCTGAATCAAGCTATGTCAAGTTAGTACAATGATACACACACAGAACAGGCTTTCTGTGTGGTTCTTTGCTACCAGTCTGTGCATGCAAGGCCAGGGATATATGTACACAGCACATTTGACTTCAATCTGTGAGACAGAATAAACATATTTCCATTTTAAAGTAATTTTATAAAGCAGAGCTGAACCTGATAAAAGAACCAAAACCATATACATACTAAAAAAGAAATAATAAACAAAAGTAATTATGTTTCTCTAGTAAGGAGAAAGGTGATATTTAGATAATCTATGAGACAGCACTAGCACACTTATTATACAGTCGGGTCTCCTATAACGCAGGCCCGCGGTCTTAACTGGGATCCGCGTAGCCTGATTTCTGCATTCAATGGTGGCCACACAGCCGCTGCCGCCATCTCCCCCATGGCCGCTGCCGCCACTGCCCCCACCACCATCACCTGTGCTGCTGCCCGTGCCACCCCTGCTGCAGCCCGAGCCACCACCACCGCTTGGGCCACCTCCTGTGCCGCTGCCGCTGCCACTGCCGTGGCAGCAGGTCGCGCATGTGCAGTTGCGAAACGGGTCCCCTACATCGCTAAAAAATCATGCTGCTAAGATCTGAAGCTGCAACATGGGGGGCACGAAGTGCAAGAGGGCCAACTGTAATGGCCATTTATGTCTGATTTGCCTGGGAGGAGGGCTGTATAACATCATGGGACTTATACTCCTCTGAAGTGTCTACTGCTGAAGCTAGTGCTCACACAGCAGCTCAGAAAGGCTGGGTCTGTTGTCCTGCCTATCACTAAAGCTACGGACCAGGTAGTTCACTCTATAGCTCTGACAGCACCCTAAAGCCAGGAGAAGCTGATAGATGCTGCACAACCTGTCCCGTGGGAAGGGACAAGGTCTTTTACCCTTTCTGAGTCTTCAAATCAGGTGAAGAAGGTGTATTTCCCGGCTTGATCAGGAGAGTATGGCTCCTGTGCCACCAACACAGAATGAGCAAAGAGCACAGACCAGGAGCGCTTGCCATTTCTATATCAAGGACCTGACCACTGCAAGCAGCAGTGTCTCCATACTCTGAAGGGGCTAAGGACTGGGTGTGAATGACCAGCTGCACCCTGCTATTCCCAGGCTCACTGTCAGCTGACGCTTAGTACAAAATACAGAACAAAAACTGGCTGGAAAATGTGTTGAATCCAGTTATCTGTAATCACAGCTGTGGAAGCCTAACTACAATAGCAATTATGATTCCAAAAGGCTTTGCAATGCTTGGGGCCATATTATTTGGTACGCTTCACTTATTTACACTCCTTTAATTATCCCAGTAGTGGCTTAACCTACCACCTGAAGATTTTTCTGCATGAGAGAATTTGAGTGGTAAGATTTTCTTTCTGCCTTTTATTAGAGTTTTGAAGTTCTGTATTAAACGATTTTTTTTTCTTTAGTGGATCCTTTTCTCCTTTTGGCTTTTTTTTTGCTTTTTTGTTTATTTCCCTGTTTTAGTTAAAATGAATACAACTGAAAAATTAAACTTTCCTTGATTTAGAGGGAAAGAAAGAGAAAAAATGAGATCTCACTAAACCCCTCTATTGCTCCATGAAAGCAATATAATATTCCTTCCTGTGATTTCAAAGCTTGCTTAAAATTTGCTGAAATCTTTGTCAAACACAGGATGTTCTTTGGTCTCCAAATAAAATATACAGCTAGGATTTTGCAAAGGTGGAAGTAGACCCCCAGGAACTGCTAAATATGCTGGTATCAAGCACTCATGACTCTGTTGTCAGTTTCTGTGCTTATCCACAATGTGCCCTAAATTTGGCATTAGACCAATTTCCTTTTATATTGCCTATTTGTGAAAACTACCTCATTGGTGACAAGATCCCCTGTTGAGGACTGTGCAAAAATAAAGAAGTTGAGCAGAAGGATAGAAATGAGCTTTACTTCTAAGGGTCAGGGCTTGAGGGTGGGTTTGGGTTTTTGGGGTTTTTTTGCTTTTTATAACAGTTTCAGCTGCAAACTGATGGAATTCATGTGGGGCAAACATGCTGCATCATGAGAAACTCAGATATAAAAATTTGCCTCTAAGTTTTGAATCTTGATTTTTCTGGGATCAGGAGGTGCAAGTCGTATGATGAAATACAGTGTGATTTGCTGAGGCCTGGCATATAGATAGATTTCCAGTAACCTCTCTGTGCTAACTGCTGCCTCTCTTAACAAATTTAAGGGGCTGAGACCTCCCAGCCTGTGGACTACTTGTCTAATTGAGAGGTGCTGTGAGGATTTTCTACTTTAGATTATTTATGAATAATTGAACTGAGAGAGAAGGTAAATCAATGAATGTTCACCATATCTCTCTGACCAAGTCATGATTTATGACATCTTCACTAAATTAAGCACTTCTGGAAGCCAGTATGAAAACAGGTGAACATGTTGGTGGGGGAAAGAAGAACCCTTGTTCTGAGAGCAAACCCTTGTGATCTCTTACCTTTCAGTACTTTTCCCTTAATTAACTTCCACTTACATGATGAATAAGCAAATGATTTCTCCAGAAGCAGTGTATCAGTAAAAAGCTCTGTTCACAGATACCAGAGAGGCACAGTGATTAATGTATGAAGAAGTAGTTTAATGTATTAAATTACTGGCGCTTGGAAGGTCCAGCAGCAGAGAGGCAGTGGAGAGAGGGAAGGGAAGACAGAAGGAGAAAGGGAGAAAATCATGCAGAGGGTGATTTCAAACAGACGTTACTGGAATTATTCTGATTTGACCTTCTTTTTTTTCTCACTAACTACATATTAAGTGTGGCTAGCCAGATGTGTTAATGAAGTGTCAACATTTGGGTGATGTGAATACACACGGATTCACCAACAGAAGAATATGTAAAACTGTATGCTATGCGAGCCAATATGAAAAGTTTCTATTAACCCCGGATACAATCTGTATTATTGCAGACATACATTTTTCCTGTTGTAGCTTAACATCAAGATAAAAAAAATACAGTGGGGATGCAATAAAATGCAAATTAAGCCTGTTCGAAATCTTGCTAGTGCATCTTTGTCAAAATAGGTGTGGCTTCATGATCTTATTTTGCCCTTCTACATCACACATATTCTCTAGCCTTGGAAGGAGGCAAGCTGACATTAGAGCTTAAAAAAACATTACTTCAGTTTTGCTGAAGCTGCCCACTGATTTGGAAAGTGAAAGTACATTGGGAAGAAATGAGGAAAACTGAAGTAGCCTGTGATAGCCATTTTCCAGAATCTTCTTTCTGAAAGAGACAGGAAAGGTGGTTTTGAAACTGCCTCCATCATGGACTTCCCTCAGAAAGCTGAGTGCTGACAGGATGTTGGGGCCTCTAATGACCATTTGGTCACTGATCGTATTTGTAGGTCGGGGCTTAGTGGGTGGCATTGAGCTCTCTGTGAACTTTTTTATCTTCTTGATGTTTTGCATGTTGGTGGGTTTTTTTGTTGTTTTTTTTTCTTCCGTTCCCTGGAGTGGCCCGGAAAGGGTAGCGGTAAGAGGACACAGCATTCATAGCTAGCCTGAGACACAAGACAGTTTATTTACTTAAACAACAAACATCCAGCACGCCAGGAGAGCAGTGACAGAGGGCAGTTCCTGAATAGGATGAGACAGTATGTCTTCTAAAGCGCCCACCCACGTCGCCTGAAAGGGTTTAGCAGTGGTGACTCCTTGTGAGGAAATAACAGCTTTTGTGTTCAGAAACGTCACAGGCAACTCAGGAATCTGTGTGATGTGAGGATCTCATAAGCTGTTTGCGAATGACCAGAGGCAAAATTCTGCTTATTTTCCCTTTATTTCCTTCACCCCTCTGTGTTCCCCTCCCTGGCCTCCTTTTTGGGGTTGCCATTCTTCTCCTCATCTTGTGTGCAGCTGGCATTAAGTAGCAGTGCACATTCTCCATCAGATGGAAGGAGAAGGGGATTATATAAACAAACAGAATAACAAGAACATTTGTAGGAGCAACATCAAACCTGACCTTTTGTTTTATGGCAAAAAAGTAACAAAGATGTTCTTGGGAAAACAGCTTAAAAACACAAACTCTTGAACTGCTGTGCCTGTGCGGAGCTGATCAAGCAATGATTTGCTTTCTTACCAGGGCTCTGAACTCTGCTGGACTATAAAAGTGTACGTTGCTGTTGTNTTTCTGCTAGCAGTGACCTACAAAGGTGCCCCAGATGCTGTGTTTAAAAGATAGTTATGAGAGAGGTGTCACATTAAGGATGCCTAGTGGACAGCATAAACTCTTTGAAATGAATGCCTGAAAGAAATCCTAAATCATGATCATCCACTTCAAAATAATCTCATGAACCCTAATCTTGTGAAAATTTGCATAATAGCAAGCTCATTCCTCTGGCTGTTGTCAAAAACTTAATGTACCCTTGAAAAAGGACCAGGGAATCTTGAAGTTTCCTCCTGGGTCTTCTAAACACCAACTGAGCAGCTCTGTTTGCAGGAGGTTTTAACTACTCAGGCACTGGTAATGCAGGACTAACTTCCCTCTGGTTTCAGTGGTATTTGAGAGGCTCATTTCCTACCTTGAAGGAAATAAAATTATTTTCATCTTAGTTCCAGTGCTTAAAATTACACATCAACATTTATTAACTTATTAATGAGTATTTATCACTTCCTACTGCTGGATCAGAATTCAGCTGATATGAACTATTAAACAGTATTTAATCAGCAGCCAATGGGGAGGATTTTTTTGTGAGCTATCTACATACCTGCCATGGGATTAGAGTACCCATGTCCTAGAACTTCCCCTTTCTCTTCACTTTTTAAAGAAAGTGTCAGTGAGTATTCATGTGCATCTGAAACTTAGTTACCCACATAAACTTAAGAAGTGGTCACATCAAAATTGGTTTACTTTTAATTAAAATACCTTTCTGTGGTGCATATTCTTCCCCAAACTGTTTATGGCTACTTCCAAGCACTGTGTTGTTTTTATCCATAACTCATAGGTTGTGAACAACAGTGGTTAACCCTACCAACACGGAACTTTGGATAGTTTTCTGAATCTAGACTTGACTATCCTAAGTTAATCTATCCTAAGTTTATCCCATCAACTCTTGCCTGGTTAGTGCTGTCTTTTTACAAAATCACATATAGACATCCCCTTCTACAAAATAAAGCTCATTCTCAAAATACACATTCTTGGACAGTTCTAAAACCTTCTGCAGCAAAGAAGCAGCACCCACTTGAACCCCATGTTTTTAGGAGACCAGTTCTGAAGTGCTGTAAGAGCACAGCTCATGTGACTTCTCCAAGAATGGCACTTCTGTCCCTGCTTTTCCCACAAAACACTGCAGCAAGATTTTAAATACTCCATGAATCTGCAAAAAGTGTTGTAGATAATTCATGCAATACTCACAGCTTAACAGTGGGAGAGTAATATATTTGGAGCAAAGAAGGAGCAAAATTTTTGTAGCCCAGATTTCTGTGCACACCTTCAGTTGTGAACCTTTTTCTTTAACATGTGAGGACCATAACTGTAAATGAATTAAATTATTTGAATAAATGGGACAAATAAGCTCCAGAACTGGGGATGGGCATAGCTGATTCTCTGCACTTTGAAGAGGCAAAGATTCCATCAAATCACATAAGTATATGATAATTTGCAAAATGTACCTGTCACATCCACAGAGGTCTCTGACTAAAAAAAAAGGTCAAAAAACTACTCTGCTTCCTGCATCTAGGTTTTCCAGAAGAGGACTTGAAATAAACAGTGTCCTTGCTTTCCATGTGGACCATAAAAGGTCTTCTTAGGCCTTCTGTTAAAATGGAGATTTATCAGCAGGCGCAAGCTTACTTGGCCATATCACTACACACTGTTTCATAGATGGTTACCAATCCTACAGTTGATAGCTTGTACCTGGTTTTACTGCCAATCAACTTCCTCGTCTATGATCTCCACACTGGCCATATGCATAAATAAACTGTCTGCCTAAGAGATGTAACCCTGCATCCCTCCCTGCACAGAGCCCTGTGTATCAAGAAAGTGCATTCTCTACGAATAGAGTATTTTGAGTTTGTGTTTCCTCAGTTGTTATTTGCTCTCTGTGAATACTGAGTCTCACACAGTATCACTGAAGCACCAAACTACTGCTAAATGGGGTCCTAAAAAAGGCACTGGTTATTTAATTGCTACCTTGTTTTGGATCTCTGAAAACACTTGCCCTGCATAAGAGACCATGCAGACAGTCATATGTTTAATGGTCATCTGCTTGAACTTGAGGACAATAAATATATGCTTCATTAATCAACCATAGCACAGTCAATCCCTGGTATAATTTTAATTGTAGAATCAGACTGTCCCTGAAAAAAGGAGAAGGAAAGGCTAGTCCAGATTTTTAAACAGACATTTCTAGTGTACCATACTGCAACTGAGGGAGATGAAATAGTCAATAATGACTGAATCTGAAAAATTGCCTTTAGGCATATGTTTTAATTAGCAAATTTTGGCCTGTTTTAAAGTGATCATATGAGAAGCAGTAGGATCATTTTTGTTCACAAGTCTCAAGTGAACAGCAAACTTCTAAGTTAGTACCACCATTGGCACACATTTTAGTTGTGCCAAGAGTATGAACCCTTTATCAACACCTGTCCTCAAGGAGGAAAGAGGTGGGAAGCCTTTGTGGTTTTGCATGTTGGTGTTTGGTCAAAGGTTGGACTTGATGATCTTGGCGTTGTTTTCTAACCTTAATGATTCTATGGTGCTAACTGACACTCAGAATTTGTTTACAGTTCAATCAACTATTGCCTTCCACCTGCATTAGCCAGGAGGGACAGAGAATTGTGGAAGTATATTTTGGGACCAAGTGTCTGCTTTTTGGTATAGCTACACCACTGGATTCTGTAGACTCTGTTTCAGCTGTTGTGCTTCTCAAATTTGTGAGATAATATGCAGCCCAAATAATATAAACCACATGATTAATTAGTACAGTGGTAAGTGTCCCCACCTGGCGTGTGGGAGACCCGGGTGCGATTCCTGCCAGGGAGACAGTGTTAAGAGTTGGACTCGATGATCCTTGTGGGTCCCTTGCAACTCAGAATATTCTGTGATTCTGTGATTCTGTGATTTGTTTTGGAAAATCTTGACTGCAAAAGAGTAGAGTAGATGATGAACAGCTCTCTCACATAATAAGGATACCTGTAATACTTTAATCCTAAAATATTTAGGACAAAATGAAGCAACATCATATTAATATACAAACTGGCACAAAAGCATGTGAAAATATCATTGTAATTATGAACCATCAGTTCTCATTCTGAAGATTTTTAGTGTGGTAGAAAGTCTGCTGAAGTCTTTGTGGAATGCAGATATATTCCAATCATCCAAGTAGCTCCAGGACACTCTGAGCATCATGATTTCAAATAAATTTAAATACCACATGAGTTTTAGAACTGAAGGATGTGTTGGACATTGGGATAATCTGAAATTTGATTACATAAAATCTGACCCATCTGAGATTACCACAGTCTTGCAAATATCTCTATTATGGATTAACAGTATTACCAAATTCAGTCTCTTGGAATCAGGGATACAATCCTCTCATCCCAGCTATCTGCCAGAAGAGAAAGAATCTGTTTTCTGCTAAGAGATGTGCTATGTATAGTGATTTTATGTTCTGGATTGCAAGTTTTAGGCAAACACTGGGCATCATTGGCTTCAATACAATTCTCAGAGCAATTTCTAGTCATATGAAAATTCCCTGAATAGGAGACCAGAGTATTGTAAAGGATGTAGGATTTTTTTCCCCAGAGAATTAAGTATATTGCCTCAGTTATATAGAAGGAATAGATAAATTGTAATAATGTTCTCCCTTGGCCTTAAAATATATTAAACTTAAATAAATCTAGAAATAAGTGCAGCTAGGGAAAGAAGAACCACATTTTCAATAAAGTTTGGTATTGCTAATGTTTACTTTGTAACAAGAAAGCATGTTGAGTTGTTTTACCCACACAGGGAAATGCAAAAATTCTATTAGACAACCTAAATAAATTTTTGGGAAGTTTGCTTTCTCATTTTGAAGCAACATGCTGTCTAGAAATTTATCTATCTTTATTTTACAAGAGACAAAAATCTTTGAATGAAACTCCACATTGTGGTGTAAAACAATATGCTTTGTCCATTGTCTTCAACAACAGTTTTCCAGCTTCCTGTGATTGAAAAACCAATTGGTCTTCCATATTAATTTTAGGAAGATGCAGTTTTTTAGTGAAATCTGAAAATTGTTCTCAGGAACACATCCTTCCAGAGCACAGCAGTAGTGGTGAATGCACAGGAACATAACAATGAACCTCCAACTGCGCTCTAGGCAAGAGGTAACAGAGGTACCCAAGCCACTGCACATGCCCTTTCAATTGGAGAAATCAATGCACTTCATGAACTTAGACTTCATGAAGTGGAAATGTTCATCTCCACTGTATTGCTAATTTATTGACCCTTACATGAAGGAGAACAGGACTGAAACTGTAAGAATTGATGTGGTTTTAATTTTCTGCTTAAACAAACACAAGAAATTCACTTGATTGTATTTTTTCACATTCAGCATAGTGTTCATTAGATAAATAAATAACACTGACATTAATCGCCACGTGGGACTGCAAACCACTTATCCACTTCAGGAAGCTCAGACAGTCCTCTTTTGGATTGCTAGTCTACTGCAAAACCATTTACAGCTTTAATAGTGAGGACCCTGTCCACATTCTAAAGAAAAAAGAAAAAAAATATATATTTAGGCAATGCCTCCCTCCACAAACTACTTTAAAAATTGATCTTTTCTGTATCTTGTCTAATAGATACAATTATGGAAGACTGTGAAAAACATGACAAAATTGCACACAGGTAGATGACCCACCACAACAGATTTTACTGAACAGCTGCGAAACCTTTAGAAGTCACATTGTTTTCTGCACTGTCTGCTTGAGCATCTGATCGTGAATCCTACAACTGCATCATTGTAGGATTTATTCTCTCAGTTTTTTCCAGTGTCTAGATTTGATAGCAAAGGCTAATGGTCTCAAAACGAAAAAGCTTCATCTTGAAAGGCAACACTTGCTCCCTATGTGGTAGTAAACTCCCACAAGTAAAAATTGATTTCCATACACCACACAGACTGCTGGGGTTAGGAGGGAGAGCCACTAGAAGCCAGGATGTTTTGAAACAGTTTAGAGAGGAACTATTGACTGAAGAGCCCTTTATAGGGAAAACCATTGTTCTGTTAAACTCTATGGCTCCACAGCTTTTAAAGTAGAGAATTTTAACAGGGAAAATTTCCTTTGAGTTTTGTGAAGTGAGTGAGCTGAATTCTCCATTTCTCCACAGATTAGGCTCTGTTCTAAAGCTTTCTTATCTCTCATCTACTGGAAAAAACAAAAGGCATTGCCTGGGTTTAGCAGTGCAAGCCCGTAATCATGAATGAATCTCACCTACCTAAAAAGAGGAAGAATTGCCAGGATAATTCACAGAATCACACACAGAATACTACGAGTTGGAAGGGACCCACAAGGATCATCTAGTCCAACTTCCCAGCAATGCCCATACAAAGACTGAACTCACACCCAGGGCTGTGAACATAAACCTAGTTCCCTCACAGGCTCACAGGTCCCTCC
>WEKX01026956.1:3651-24079 GCA_013390025.1 Pitta sordida | reverse complement strand
GCACCCCCCTGCCCCGATCCTGTTCCTGTCCCATTCACTCACGCCGCCACCCTGATCCCATCCCCGTCCCCTTGCTCACGCACCGTGCCACCGCTTGCACCACCGCTCGCTTTACCACACCGATCCCGTCCCCATTGTTCGCGTGCTGCACCGCCCCGTGCTGGTCCTCTCCTTGGCGATTGCTCCCCCTGCCCCAGCGCTCACCCGCCTTGGCGGAACACAGCCAGATATCTGAAACAAGCCCCGCTCTCAGAACCTACCCTCCTCCAGACCTTATATGGGGAGGCGGTGTGGCTATGAGCGTGGCATACTCGACTACGTAGTGGGTTCGCTATCTTTGCGGATTTCTTGACTCATGTGAGGCGGACCAGACCCAGCAGCCCGTGAGCAACAGGGGATCACTGTAATAAATTTGGTCTCTTGATCTTCTCTTAATCAAGTGCAAATCAATAAATTCTTAAGTGAATTATATTGTGATTTACATAGGATTTGTCTTCTCCTCCCCTCTCGAATGTAGCTGAAAGTTTTGACTAGTTAAGCTACAGTGAATCATTTTGTTTTGATTTGTTTCGTTTTCCAAACAATGCTTACATTATAGGAATATTCCCACTGTATTTTACTAAGCTGAGTTTTAATGTTTTCCACTGTTTCAACATTCTTAAAAATACTGGGGAAAAGTGTCCCTTCAAATCAATAAAGCTCCTATCTTCAGTTCTATTTGGGTTTTTTTGTTTTTGTTGTTGCAATGATTTTTTGCAGATACTGTACTGTAAGAGAATTACTTCAGACTAGAGTCAACATGGCTGTTTCTCTGAAATGTTTGTAAACTGATGATGTCAAGTGAATATTAATTGGGCACTGAAGCATAACTCTTTAATTGCCTTATGGAGACTATGGAAATCCTGTAATTGGTCATAAACTGCAAAGGAGGGAGTGGCATCTACTTCCTCGCTTGTTAGAGTCTCGTTACTGTCATGTCCCTTCCCTTTGCCACTTCCATGACTGCAAAGTAATTCGTTGGAGCTAAGCAGAAGATATCTAATCAGTAAGCAGCAAATAAAATTTGGGTTTTCTTCACTGTAGTCATTGTGTGTGTTGGTTTTGTTTGTCTGTTTCCAATTGCCTCACTAATGAGGCAGTGACCAAGCTGTGCCACTCACAAATGAGGGCTGGCCCAAGACATCTGCTTTGCCATGTCCTCATGCTTCCTTAGGTCACCATTGCATTTGTTGTCTGCTCTTTAGGGTTCCTTCTCCCAGGCATCCCAGACTGACTGTACACTCTGTGCCTCTGAGATCATCTTCTGCGTCTGTGAATATAAAACGCACTTAAACCAAATTAACTCCAATGCACACTTGCACTAAGCACCATTTCCTTGCCTTCCTTCACTTCTACCCTCTCTTTTATTAAAAAAAATTACCATAATAAGAACAAAACCAGAGTAGAACCAGCTCTAACTTCTTTCTTCATGGGACTTCTGTATCTGAACTCAAGCTTCTGTCTAGGACCTGTACACACAAATCAGAATTGCAAACAGCCATAATTCCATTTGGAAACTTTATCTCTCTTTTACTTCTTTCTTTTCTTTTCCTTTTTTTTCCTTTCCCTGTTGACGCATTGATTTTTATGAAAAAAAAATCCCACAATTTGGAGGGTGTTAGTTCAGCTTTTCACATTTCATGTAATAAATACTGTCTGACTAGATACAATACTTCACTGAAAAAGGAAAACCATACTTCAGACATTTCTTCATAGTGCAAGATTATGAGCTGTAACCACTGAATCATGGAACATGAAAATGCAGCTCACAGATTCTGTTATAAATGCAAGATTCAAAGAGCCAGGCAGCAAGCAGAAGCCCTCCACAGGAGCCTGGATTCCACTTCCAGGACAGCTTCTGTGCTTGGCCATCTATTATATATAACTTATCTGAATGGCTTGGCCATCTATTATATATAACTTACCTGAATGTTTTTGAGAGCAGATTCTAGAACTCCTTTCTATAAAGGCCAACAGGTATCACAAAGATACTCTGCACTACTACTACTCACTGCTTGTCTCTGTGGCCCCATAATTTCTGCACTGTAATTCACCTCCAAGAAAACGTAGAATGATTCCGTAATATACTTCAGGTGGCTATGGCACTCTTCTGAGAAGAGTTTAGTTCATATCCCTTTGGTTGACATGGGTATAAATTCCTAGTCTTTCATGCTCTACATATTTGGCTGTATCACCAGTTTATTATGAAATACATAGGTTGATGCATCAACTTTTCCAGACTTTTTATTTCTTATTTAACTTTTTATACATACCATTACATTTCAAAAAGGTGTGTGTGAGTATATGTAATAAACAGTCATCTTTAACTCTTATTATTTTGCCAGGACAGGTGACCCCAGATGACCAAAGGAATATTCCATGCCATATGATATCATGCTTAGTATATAAAACTAGGGGGAAGAAGGAGGAGAGGAAGAGGTTTTGGAGTGATGTCATTTGTCTTCCCAAGTAACCATTGCACGTGATGGGGCCTTGCTCTCCTGGAGATATCTGAACACCTGCCTGCCCATGGGAAGCAATGAATTAATTCCTCGTTTTAATTTGCTTGTGTGTGTAACTTTTGCTTTCCCTGTTAAACTCTCTTTATTTCAACCCATGAATATTCTAGCCTTTATCCTTCCAATTCTTTCCCTAGTCCTGTTGGCTGGAGAGTGGCTGCATGGGGCATTGATTCCAGCTGAAGTGAAACCACGACATACTGAATTGATTTTTTTCTGTTATGTTTGATTATTCATATTTAAGAATCAAGGTTATCCAATGTAGTGTGCAGAAATTTCAGATAACTTTGCTTAGGAGTAGTACTTTGCCTGACAGTATCCTTGAGCTCAGCCCAGCTATCACACTTATGCTTCAATTTGTTTGCAACATTAAAATGTGATGGATTCTGTTTGGAAATTTCATCATGATATTTCTGATATGGAAGTTAGTATGAATACTTTTACTGCAAGTTCATTTAAATTGCAGCACGTAAAAGTGCTGTTACAAAGAGCTGTGGCTCAAACTGAAATAACTAAAAAAGGAATTTTGTTTATTATGGAGTCTACACTGTTAGGTTCTGGAGAAGCACATTTAGACAGAGATTTTAGTTGTTTTAATCTTAGAAAAAGAAGAACTGAAAAGTTCTGGAAAAAAAGAGAGAAAACTCAAGGTCACAGGCTAACTGGCTTAAATGTATGTTTCACGCACTTATCTAGCTGCATGCTAGAACATTTTATTTCAGCTAGGTTCCTCATGCATCCATATAAGTCTCATGTGACTTATGCTGCACAACAACAAAAAACACTGTTATTCTAACAACTTTGAATGGCTCATGAATAATTTTAATTTCTGATGGTTAAAAGCAATGGGCAAGCAGTGAGTAACAATTAGTTCACAAGACCATTTTTATAGGAAAAGTTATTTTCAGAGCTGAACTGCACAGAGAATCAGAATGTCCATGGGAACATTTGACTTTTGTGCTAAACAGTTTGTGAAATATTTGTAATATAAGTAAAATCTACAATTTGATTGCTATGATTGTTAGAGAAGCCAGATTGTGATCCATTCTTTGTAACGGTGTTATAACAGATGTGTATGGAAGAAGAAGAGGCTCAGAGGTGACCTCATTGCTGTTTACAACGACCCGAAGGGAGGTTGCAGTCAAGTGGGTGTAAATCTCTTCTCTCAGGCTACCAGCACCAGAATAAGAGGACATGGCCTTAAGTCACACCAGGGGAGGTTTAGACTGGATGTTAGGAAGAGCTTTTTCACGGAGAGTGTGATCCCTCCGTGAAATGGTCTGCCCAGGGAGGTGGTGGAGTCGCCATGCCTGGAGGTGTTTAAGAAAAGACTAGATGAGGCACTCATTGACATGATCTAGATAATGGGTTGATGGGACAGGGAATTAGGCTATATAATAAAAAAAAATATATATGATGATGACACGACCCTGAGATTAGCTTGGATGGACAGAGCATTGTGTCCACGGCTCTGGGGTTGTGGGTTCAGTGCCTGTATGGGATCTCTTGGTAGTTGTACTCGATGATTCTTGTGGGTCCCTTTCAACTCAGAATATTCTGTGATTCTGTTATTCTGTGAATTAAGAAAAACATCTTCAACGTAACATTGTTGCTCGCTTGCTCAAATCTGTAGTTCAAACTCCTTATACTGTTTATGCAGAATATAAGAGCTAACAGCAGTGTTCTTTTAAATTTCGAATGTCTGAAGCCTCTCTGAAAAATCTGGACGGTGCAGGAAACTCAGGATTACTGCTTGTCATGTTAGCTATAACATTCATTTGTAGGAAGAGAATAACAGAGGTTTGTGTTCCTTCCACAGCAATCAAGTACAATTTTAAAGATGGAAGCAATTGACAGAACAATTAGCAGGTTTAAGAAAGCATCGTATCACCTAACTGTAATTAAGCCCTGCTGGAGCTGGTATTTATGTGTATCAAACTGACATGGTGCTCAGTTTGCTTCTTATTTATTTTCGAAACCACTCTGGCAGACTATCCAGGTCTGGATGTAATAGCACCGTTGACAAATCTGAAGAGAAAAATTCACATACTCATAAATGGAATGACCTTCTGTTTATAAATACAACAGTAAAGATTGGGAGCATGTTTGGTTTTATCTCTGTCTTGTTAATTGGGAACCATAATGGCCATTAAGTTTTCCTGTTTTCAGAAACCTGTAAATAACTGCTTTTCTTAAGAGGTACAGGTCCCACCCTTTACCTCCACTGTATTTACTGACCCCACCCTCTAATCAATAAAAGGCTTTGAAGATCATAATTTAAATATCCTTTGTTCTGTGTATGCAAAGCTTTGTTAGAATAAATACAGCTTCTGCACAGCTTTGTTGGAACACTGCCAAATTTCGGGGAATTTACATATCTATGCAGCAGAAAATAATTTGTTACATTGCATTAAAATTGGTGTACACTGTAAATCCCCAGAATCTCTTTGGCACAGCTCATGAAGATGTATGTCTCTGAGAATTGCTTTGAATCTATGTCGAGGCTTCTGACTAAGAAATTCTTGTACAATGACAGAATTCTATACATTTTAGATAAAATAATGCATTCTGTTTCTGGAGGGTTTTTTACCTAAATCCCATGTTTGTGAATACAACTTTACATGTCAGCAACCTTGATAAGCCTTTGAAAGTTTTCTGAAACTTGTGATCCTAAGGCTTGGCAACCAAGAACTTCATAATTCAGCTTTTTTTCCCCCCCCTCTCCTTAGTATTTGGCCTCTGGTGTCCAGTTTTGTGTTTCCAAAGGGGACCAGTGAGACTGGTGATGTAACCAGCCCTGTAGATACCAATGTTCTTGGCAAACTGTAGTTGAACAGTTGAACAGTTCAACTCTCAAAATGGCCACAAAAATAGATGTAATGCCTTACAAGGTGAAAGGAAGAGGTGATGCAATTGTATTCACAACTCTAAACATCAGGTAATGTTCCCTCAGAGACCGCCTATGAAGGCATTCAGGAAAGTTCAGAGAGATTAACTAGAGCTATAAGTAGAAGACAGAAATTAAGGACAGGTTTCTTGAACTCAAAAAGCACATGGGAAAGCAGCAGACGGCTTCTATTTCTGCTTCTGACACCGACTTTCTGTACGACCACCACAGGTGCATTTTGTCACACTTCTCTCAGAAAAAATGAAATAGATGTATTTGCCCAGGCTGGAAACAGTTTGAGATCATCTAATATTATTATTGACTTGTTATTTTAGGGATTCTGATGTGTTCAGAAATGGTTGTTCTTTGGAACTTTATGAGGTGCTCTTGGCTCATATGAGGCTGAAAGGAAAGGAAACTAAAGTACATCCTATTTCTAAAGGAGGTGTTTACTTCTGGATTTGTTGTCTGGGTTTTATAGATAATTTATAATTTATAGATAATTATATAGATATATAATTTATAGATAATTAAGACTTCTGTGGTTCAGTTTGTCTCCTCTGAAAGCAGATGCCTTAGAATCATCTCATCAGTCAGTGTCCTTAACTTGCTCTTTTTCTTTCCATTGACTATAAAGATCACTTAGAATGGCCAGCTTACAGATGGCGTTGCATATCAGATGGGATGAATCCCACCCTCTGAATTAAAGATACCAACCATGTCAAGACATTGACAGTTCAGATAGCACCAGAATTAATGTATTTTCCAGGAAAATTTTGCTACCACTGCTATTAACTTATTAATTTTCTCCAAAAGATGCAGGGTGAAGATGGGTAGGTGTTCATCTTAATCATTATGAGGTTGAAGAGTATTTGCCTTTTGAATAGTGTTTGCCTTTTAATTTTTTTTAAATTATGTGATTGATCTATTCTTTCTGACTGCCATGCAAATATATTAGACTATCCACTGATATATTTCTAGATGTTTTGCCTTTCCCGAGACCCAGATAATGATGAATTATTTAGACATCAGAAGTAATATGGAAAGGCTATCAGGAAAAAAGACCCCCAAAACTGTGTTTCGTTTCTTCTTTAACTGCATTTGACACTAATAAAATGGATCAATAGAAGGTGTGGCATCATTATGTCCATTCAGGAGAGTGTTTAAAATGATAGAGCATATCACTGTGATGTTGAAAGCGCTGGTTGTGAGAAGGTGCTTTCAAAACTATTGAATCTCTCAGTGCTGGAGACGGAAACAGATCATAGATGAATAAGTCATCTTATTCTCTATAGACTTTTTGAAGACGGTTTTTAGAGGAGAGGGGGCACCGAGAGATTTTCACACTGCTGGAAAGCACAGCTGGAAAACACAGCTGGGTGCCCCCAGAGAATGGTCCAATCAGAGGCTAGATAAGCCGCGTGAAGGTAGTTCAGCAGCCAATGTTAAGATAGGATTCAGCGCGTGCATGGAAGTGGAGAGGGTATATAGGGATGGTTCATTTGCAATAAACAGAGCATTCACCATACTTCTGTGAAGATTCATGAATGACTCTCGGTCTGTCCTCGTAACAACTTTTCTCCTCATGCTGTCACAACATATGCTTGAGGGGTGTTAACAATGCTTTTGTCTGCAATGCAGGACTTGTGGTCATATGCCTGCAAAAATATGTGTTCCACTAATAGCTGTGTGCCTTTACTCACTTCTGGTGACATCTCACAGTATCACAGTATCACAGTATTGGCAAGGTTGGAAGAGACCTTGGAGATCATCAAGTCCAACCTGTAACCCAACATCAACCCATTGGCTAAACCATGGCACTACCCACAACACCATCCAGTCCACCTCCCCACCTACTAGACCATCCTCATCCAGCCTACTCTTAAACACCTTCAGGGATGGCTACCACCACCTCCCTGGGCAGAACATTCCAATGAGCGATCACTCTCTCTGTGAAAAACCTCTTCCTAACATCCAGACTAAACCTCCCCTGGCATAGCTTAAGGCCATGTCCTCTCGTTCTGGTGTCGTCAGCCTGAGAGAAGAGATCCTCACCCACCTGGCGGCAACCTCCCCTCAGGTAGTCAGAAACAGCAATGAGGTCACCTCTGAGCCTCCTCTTCTCCAGGCTGAACAACCCCAGTTCCTGTAGTCGCTCCCCATAGGGCTTGTCCTCCAGTCCTTTCACCATCCTTGTCGCCCTTCTCTGGACCCTCTCAAGCAGTTCAACATCTTTCTTAAACTGGGGAGCTCAGAACTGCACACAGTACTCAAGATGTGGTCTGACCAGTGCCGAGTACAGGGGAAAAACCCAACATCCAATGGAAAGTGGAGACTTGTTCTACATGTTTTAGTTATCACTTGTGTTGTAGTGTCTCCTCTCTGGAAAGGATTAGGCATATTGACAGTGAGAGATGTCAGTTTCTACCCTGGACTACCAGGCAAATTTAAAAGCAGAGGAATCTTCTCAGAACTTCTGAACGTATTTTTGTTCTGTTGTTCATCAAATTCTGATATTTATGCCATTAGTAGTGCTGGGTTTTATGCTGTTTGAAATGAGATCATAGATATGACTTCTTTTGTCGGTCATGGTTTCATTTTTCTATTTATGGATATGTACTGAAATTGTTTTTAAAAGCACTTTGCAGCATATGCTTTGAAAAGGTTGTGTTGTATAGCTTCAGAAACATAGAAAGAGCAAAGCAGCATCCAAGCTCTCCAAACAGAAAAGGTTAGCTAAAATTGCAAGTTCCTCTTGCTGAAATACCTTGCCAGCAAATCACAGATCTAAAACACATGACCAAATGAAGAAGTGCTTATGAGGCTTATAATGGAAGCCCTGAATCCTAAAGGCAAAATGCATTCATCCCAAGATGTATTTGTGCATCTGTTAAGGTATTTTTACTCATAACATAAGAGCTTTTAAAACAATTTTCTAAACTGTTTGGCTCATTTGCAGTGTTTAATTGTTATTTTATAATTTTGCCCTTATTACTTTCAGACATTAAGCCATGACACAATTCATTAATATATTGTAGTGACAGTTCTTCCAGCTTCCGTTTGTGATTCATCCCTTTGAACACTGTCATCATTTTTGCATATTTCTTTCAGCCCTCTTTTGCCTTAGTGGAGTCCCTGTGACACTCACTTGGCCTTAGCTAGGCATGACAGTGTGCCTGAGTCTGTGCTTTCTTCCCTAGAGGCTCATATAAGCCTGAGTCCTTTGCTGAGAAGTAAAATAATTTCTTTTAATTTCTGTTCTTCCTCTTGTCATACAAGCCACACTGTGCTCCTATTTGTCTTTGATCTCTGAGACACTCAAGTAACAACCAGACAGTTCCTCACTGAGCATATTTCTTCCCTTACCAATTTTATGCTAAATAAAAGCGGATTATTCTTGATCTCTGGGAGTAGGAGTGAGAAGAGGTTCTATCGTAGTGATCCATTTTCACCCTCAGCTATCTAGGTGCTGCTCATGCTGATTTAAATGATGGGTGAAGTTGCCCATTTGCCATCTGAGTTCTAATTGCTCCTCCAATCCACCACATCTCCTCGTTGTATTTACAGAGAACACCAAGTCCTACCTGCTGCCTTTGGCCTTGAGACCTAAGATTTATCTCAATTTCAAAATTATTATTTCCCTTTGTATTTCTTGTTTGTTTTTTTTTTCTAAATACAATAATCCCAAATTGCTAGATATTCCAAACAGCAGTCTATACCAATAACATATGAGGCTACAATGGGTGGGAAAAGCTGAGTTATTAGAGTGACACTTGCTTGGCTGCAGTATAATGTACTCTGTATACAGTGGAAATTAGTGGAGATCCTGTCCGTATGATTAAGCCATTTGTAAGTGGGGAGAAAAATAAAGCTGTATAATTCTCCATTTATCATCTCACCAAGCTGTTTCCTCCCACAGCACTGGTATCAGCAACACAAAGCCCTTCAGACAGATCTTTATCCTGGCCAGAACAATGCTCTCTTATCTTGTTGCTAACCCCTTGTTTCAGTTTCTTCTGAGGTACAGCTTATTATTTTTCTTCCCAGTCAGTGCAGATTATGTTCACTGCCTCACACCTCTGAGCTTTATGAATTATTTCCTTTAAAAATAGCTCCAGCAGATATGTCAGCTATGATTTATTCTGTATGATATTATAACAAATTGTTTTCAAGAGCTTATACTTTGCCAGACATTTTGTGGCCTCCAGGCCTGAGTATCTCAATATTCATCCCAGTGAAAAGGGAGCACCTCTGGATTCATGTGCCACTGATAGCCTCATGGGTAAAACCAGCACCTTTGTAAACAGAATAAGATCTTAAGCTACCTTTTTGAATGTGATAAGTGATTTGGAGAATAAAATTTGAGGATGCATGAAATACAACTTCAAGGAATCATGACATGACAAAAGACAAAATGCCTAGTGTGGAATTGTTTGGTGGAGTAAAGAAATACTAGCCTGTCCATCATTTAAATTATTCAGTAAGCTATTGTACTGCATAAGATACTGGAGAACATGACTGTAAAATCCCACTGTTGTTACTGGATGTTAGCATTACAAAGCCCCTTTTTCCTTTGCTCCTTTTCTTTTTTTTCCATTGTTGAAATTTCTGCTGACCTCAACAAGAGTTTGTGCTCAAGCAAGAGCTGCTTTGAACTGTTTCAGTCTAATTTACCTTCTTTATTCCAGTGCATTGGAGGGAAAATAAGTATTTAGAGGTCTGGATAAAACACTATATTACCAGATTAATAAAAATGTTTGATTGGTTGGTTGATTGATTGATTGATAAATTAATCAGTACCTAATAGCAAAGGCAGTGTTGCAGGTACAGAGGCAGTAGGAATTGTGGTAAATAAGAACAGAGAGCTGAAAGAGAAGGGAGTTAATGTCTTGAGAATTCCCTTTGGTGTCTGGGGATGTTGGATCTGAAAGCAAAGAACAGTTGCAAAGCTGGTGGCAAAGTCAGATGCAGCTCTGACAGTCCCTACAGAAAGTGTCTTCGAGTTTATTGTGTGATGAAGTAGGGTCTTTGCATATGGTGATTTGTGGGCCATGACTCTCCATCATGGAGATATATTGCACTTTCTGAGTAACATAAGCAGCCTCTCCAGTCTTTGCTACTGAGGGAACAGAAGAGGAGGTGGAGAAGGGAAGAGTATGAGAATTAACAGCAAGAGAGAAGACACACTTGGTCTTCCACAAAAATGTTCTTCACTGGAAGCTCTTAGCTGCCACAATAAATACAGTGACCCCCCCATTACTCACGGGCTGTTGGGTCTGGCCTTCTTCACGCGAGTCCTGGAATCCGCAAAGATAGCGACCCCACTATGTAGTCAAGTATGCCATGCCGGTAGCCACATCCCCTCCCCTAATAAGGTCTGGAGGACGGTCCTGAGAGTGGGGCTTGTCTCAGGCACCTGGGAGTACGCGACATGGCTGTGCTCTGGCGAGGGAGGCAGCTGGCTGATGCATTTGGCAGCAGGGCGAGCAGGGCGAGCGAGCACCGGGGTGGGCGGACGAGCGCCAGGGTGGGCGGGTGAGAGATGGATACGGCGGGCACAGCCCCTGGGCTCCGCCGGGCCCCGGCCACGGGACCTACCTGACTGTGGGCACAGAGGAGGTGTGTGGCAACTGCACTTCCCAAGCTTCCATCGGGACCGGCTCAGGGAATGCCCATGTGTGCCAGGAGCCATGGGAGGTTTCCCTGTGCCAGCCCTGGCAGAGGGTCAGAGGTGTAGTCTCAAAAACTGTTTCAGATCGGGGCTGTGGCAGTGCCGCCTCGGGGTTGCCTGCCTGCGGCGGCCAGCGCTGGCCCCATGGTGGTGGTGACTGGCCCGTGGCAACCAGCCCTGGCACTGGCCCCGGCCCCGCGGCAGCGGCCGCCCTGCACCAGCCCTGGGACCTGCCTGACTGTGGACACACAAAGGGCACCACAGGGGTGGTGGTGGGGGGAAGGTGTCTCCCTGCTCTCACGTACAAACACACACAATGGCAGCCCCATCACCCCATCTTGTAGCCCAGTGGAGGACAATTCCAGCCATGCAAAACCAGACATTTACACTAAAAGCATCCCAGATGCGTCACGGTTGCTCCGGGCTGGGATGAATTTACATAATCCTGAGCAGACTGGGTTCGTGGTATGTTCTGCACACGTGTCAGGTCCCAAAACTTGCTGGAAAATCAGCAGCGACTAATCAGATCCCGCAAATTATGGATCGCGACTATGCAGAGGATCACTGTATTAAGATTACCCACCACGATGTGTTATTTCTGTTGTATTGAAGGTGGGGATACAGAAGGGCTAGAGTTCTGTTTCAGTAAAGTCATCTCTACCTTTACAAACCTGCATTTCTCAATAACAGCTTATTGGGAAAAACACAAAGGAGTATCAAATTGTTCATTAAAGAATTTGAGAAGCGTAGTTATTAGTACCAATATTCTTGTCATTTTTTATCATTATTTAAATGATGCTCTCAGGTCCTAAGGTATAGAATATATTTTTAAAGCAATTTCACAAGTTTTTTTCTCATTATATCTTTATACAATTGCAATAACCTTATTTGCTCAAAGTGTCCAATTAAAATACAGGTTATAACCCGGATAGCATCTGTGTTAGCCCTAATCCTTATTATCTTGCAATTTCAATTGCTCAAATGTACTTTTATCATCTTCTGTGACTTACAGCAGTTTCCTCTGAGAACTGCTCATTTGCTTCCTTCTGTGTAGTCCTTTAGTCTGGCAGAAAATGCATCTGTCCCCTGACATTTGAACAAACTGTGTTGAGCTACTGTCAGTGTATTGTCCTTGCTGTGACTGAGGGAGGGATCAGTGGTCCCCCAACTCTGGCTGTGTCAGGAATGTTGTCCCAAGCCCCATGACACTTCTCAGCTCCATGACTTGGAAGTGAGAAATGTGACAGAATGTTACCTGATGTGCTGGCAAAGCACCATGCTAACTTTACACCACCAGCATCTCCCCCATAGCACTAGGAAATTGTTTCAGGGGAAAAACCCTAAAAGATTCCAGAAGAGTATTTACAGTAAATGACAGGCAGAATCTTATGCATCCATCAAATCAGTTTGAAGTGGTTATTTCTCAGTAGGCTAACACTCCTACTCTGTGAGAATGCATCTGTGTTTGAATAGTTCTACCCCTATTTTCTGCTATCCTTATCCTCCTTTTCTCCACAAATCCTTGCTCTGGAACATATCTACAGAATCTTTTCCATCTTTTCTCCCTGAAATGTTTGAGCTGATTTCCACTAACCTACTATGTATCACCATTTGTTATGAGGAACATCTTTCCTCCTGTATCTCTTTATCAAAATAACAAAAACTTTTCATGGAATGAAACGTGTGGAGGCCCAGGGCAACAGGGGAAATCAAGTCACAGAATCACAGAATCACAGAATCACAGAATATTATGAGTTGGAAGGGACCCACAAGGATCATCTAGTCCAACTCAATTCCATTGTTTCAAAACACAAGAAATGAGATATGCCAAGTCCCAGTAAGACTGATAATTTGACGGGCACTGGTAGAGTACAACATCCTGATGTTAATAGGTGGAAACATACCCCGCTTTACAAAGCTCATTTTGTTTTAAGCAGGAGCTGAAGAATTGGCCCCCTTCTCTCTATGCAGCTTTCATGAGTCTGAAACTGGCACAGACTCAAGCTCCACTTCTAGTCTCAAAACAAGATTTTGAAAGCAACATAGCCTTTTGCTTATTCATCGTCAAGGAGACTGGGCCATTTCAAGACCCTTTCCATAATAAATTCCTACTAACTGCCAGCTGTTAACAAACTCAGCATTGTCTCCCTTCTGTATAAACAGCTGTGTTACAAGAATGAAAGAAAAAGAGAGAGAGGAAAGGGCTTGCTACTGCCCCATGGTGCCAGTGGACTTTGTGTCCTCTGATTTGTGAAGAATTCAGTGGCCATGTTTTAGCGGAACATGAAATGTAACAATGCAGGCATTAGATGACCCTCAATATATTATATGATTTCTTAATGCATGGCAGAGCTTGGGTACTGAAAAACCTAGAAAAACCTTATTGCATCCCCAAAGTACATCTAGACTATGGCACAATGCACTGCTCATTGAAATAATACATTTGTCCTTTTAGTACTCAGAATTTACAAGTTTGATAATGAAACGTGTCAATAGAATTAATGCACACAATGCTTCTACCAAAACTTTGCAGCAACAGTCCATCAACATACAACATACAGAAAGAAAAGGTAACTTACCTGTACACTTCAGTAACTCAGATTTGTTCAGTTCTATTGCAACACTTGGTTGCCAGGTCAATCCAATAACAGCCATTGTGCCAAAATATATTTACATATGTGCATCAGTGAACAAATTTAATGACGTTGGATAGCTAATAACAAGTCATGCAAAATGGTTTTTTAGAGACTATAATGAGTTAGGCTGGAGATAAAGCATGAAAACACACAAGTATCGAAATTAGGCCTAAAAAAAGAATTTCAAATACAGACCTCTTTTGTGCCACTAGAAATGTACTCTGTTGGCAAATCAGGACACAAGGCAAAGCATTTTGAGGCACTGTCAAGGGTTTGTTAAAATATGGCTGGACACTGAAGCAAAGCCAATTGACACAGTACAAGTTGGCAAGCACAGAGGTGTTTATTCTGCTTGATAAGCATCTCCTTAGTAACTCTATGAGTCAATAAATTGGGTTGATGATAGCATGTGGGGGAAGAAACTCGAGTGCAATCATAGTGCAAGATGGAGAATGTTAACAAAATGTTAGGGACAGTAAATTGAAATCAAGGCTGCAGAGGCTGTTTTTTGTAAGGAGATTCAGGACAAATATGTGAAAGGTGAATAACAAGAAGTATGCAAGTAAGGATAATGGGTCAAATTAGCCTGCAGCTCACATTTATACTTACTTCCTTCTGCTTGCCCAAGTTGGATCCTGGATCAATATTCCCTGTTTAACAGTTCTTTACTTGAATTACTATTGACTGAGAGCCAAAAATTTTGAGTGATAGGTAGGGGAAAAAGAGAGTGGGGTATATCTGACCCACAGGCAAGCTAACATTTGTAATTGCACCTTAAAGGATGCCTTTATGTCTTAAGGCTAGTTTGGTTCCTCTCTCTTAACAACTACTAAAGTTGACACCATTTGCCCATGACAGACAAAGGACAGGTAAGAGAAAGATCAATTAATGGATAGCATATTGGAATGGGCTGCCCAGGGAGGTGGTGGAGTCGCCATCCCTGGAGGTGTTTAAGAGAAGACTGGACGAGGGGCTTAGTGACATGGTCTAGCTGGGGGATGTAGGGCTGGATGACCCTGGGCCCCTTCCAGCTCGAAGTGGCCTGCTAGGCTGTGAGGCATCTAGGTTGGTGTTACGCTCTGGGATGTGCTCTCGGTCTCTGTACGGGTGTTAGATGGTGAGTTGGACTAGATGATCCTTGTGGGTCCCTTCCAACTCATAATATTCTGTGATTCTGTGATATCCCAATTCCTGAGAAGAAGTTGCATAGGAATCCCTAACATTACCAGGGCAGACCTTTGCTGTTGATAACAAAACCTGTAAAAACTTTGATTATATTAATATATGGTCCCTTTCCCAACCCTTTACTTCAGGTCTAGACTCTCTGAGGAAATTTCTGGTGAGGTTACACCACCTGAAATGATCAGCAGTAGCAATAGGATAGAGATAGGAATTTTAAATTCCAGCTATATATTGAATAATCTCATATGCTCTCTCAGGGAGCCAGACATATTTAAAATCACATGCAGAAGTCCTAATGCATAAGATGAATGGACTATGAGGTCACAGAGAACAGTTATGATTATCTAGTCTGACCTTTTGAATACCTCAGANGTCTAGCTGGGGGGTGGAGGGCTGGATGACCCTGGGCCCCTTCCGGCTCGAAGTGGCCTGCTAGGCTGTGAGGCATCTAGGTTGATGTTACGCTCTGGGATGTGCTCTCGGTCTCTGTACGGGTGTTAGATGGTGAGCTGGACTAGATGATCCTTGTGGGTCCCTTCCAACTCATAATATTCTGTGATTCTGTGATTCTGTGATATAAATGACTTAATCTCTAAACTGAATTTTGTCCTCAGCCAAAAATGATTGTCTAGGCTTCCATTGTTGCAAATAAAGTACCATTTCCTTGATAATTCATCCAGTCTAGACCCCATGACACACCTCCTACAGATGTCTCATTGACTTACACCTGCTTTAGTTTATGTGCCATAAAAGCAATATGTAGTCATATCAGCATAAAAAAGAGCATTTGACAAGTACTGTGTGTGCCCTAGAGAATTTTCTTTATATCTGTGTCCTGTAGATGATCAGCAATATAGGCATATATTGCTATAATCATTTCTCTACAGTCATAATCCCACGCTACTGTGACTTTGAATTACAATGGTGCCTCTCAGTCAAGTGGTCACCTTTCAAAGGAGGGATGGACACAAACAGACCTTAGATCTTCAGGGCATGTCCTAACTAAAAGACCATGGTTTTTCTTTAGATAACTCCCTCCTCTTATTTTCTACATTGCCTCTACATTTCCCCATAAATAAAACTAAAGCTCTTTAAAAAGTATTAAAATATAAATGTTTCAAACTTTTTTATCAGTGATTATGATGAGTGATTCTTTCAGATGTATAACACAGAGCATTACTGCTTGAGCTAGTAGTGACTGGAAGCCATAGGAGGTTAACGTTCCTCTTTTGGGACATTCCCTAGCTAGAAAGAATATCTGGTACAGGACATCACAGTAACAAACGACTGAAAGAAGCACACATCATTGGAAAACAACCCAATGATTGCTTCTGGGAAATGAAGTAAGCTTGTCTTAAATAATACATAAGCTATTAGACGAAAAACATGTGCAGTATTCTACAGTGCATGCTCCTTCCAGGAACAAAAATCCCACTTTTAAGCATAAGTTATGCTTGGCAGAGGTTTAGAGTTCGACTAAATTTTGGTTTGGTTTGTTTTTTATTAGCAGGTATGGAAAAAACCTATTATTTTTCTACCAGTTTCTAGTAAAGATTTAAATTTTTTGTGGGCATCTCTTTAAGTGTTTATGCTATAAGCAGGAGAAAAGCATGATATTGTCTTCTAACTTATAAATGAAAATGACTATACTAATGTTATTTTTAGCTTTCAGACAGAAGGTCCATCTGTGGATCACAACAGATTGGGAGAATGTTTCATTTTGGTTTAAATTATTAAGAAAATTAAAACCAAAATATTAGTAGCTTAAGTACTTATAGGTGTTTATGTTTGTGCTGTTTATCACACTTTCAGTCCTGATGCACTCATATGATATGCCTGCCATTCCAACGTAATTTTTCGGAAGAAAACACAGTAGATAGATTATATATGTTTTGAAATTGATATGTGCTTTGTGACTCCTGAATCTAAGAAGCCTGAAGCTGGAATTGAATCACACTGAAATGTTTCTAACAAGCAATATTTAAGCTGTAGAAATATGACCATAGCCCTTTAGCATCTGCTAGCTATGAGTAACAGAATTTGTAAGATTTGATACTAATGAGTAGTAGCATATACTGAATGAATGCTATTCAGTCTCATCACACAGCAAATCTTGAAATATTAACTTCTTTCCAGTTGCTGCATCCTCATTTAAATTCACTGCTGCATACTGGGATTTTACACACTCTAAGTGCTGCCTTTTTTGTAGAAACCATCACATCAATGTTGAATGCTTGGGATTGGTGCTGCAGGAAAATAAGTTGTGTAAATTATTGAATTTATTAAAAGCTACTATACAATATACAGAAAAGAAGTTTAATTTCCCGATACTGCTGTTTAAGGGGTTTGCTGGGCTATTTTGCTGATGTCATATTGCTGTCCAAATCACCCAAAAAACTTGCACACCATGAAACCATTTCATCTTGTCAAGAGGTATCCAGGAGATGGAAGTAGAACAATAGCAATTTGGAGTTTTGAAATACAGTCCAGTCTCCTATACCACAATACTGCGGTCTTATTCAGGTCCTGTGAAGCCCGCTTTCCATGTAGAATGGCAGGTCATTTATATGCAAATTTGCCCTGCACCCTCAGACGGCTCCCTGGCACTGTTTTGGCACTGTGTTGCTGTGTATCGGTTGCTGTGGTGGCCATGCCGGAGGGGTGGGGAAGCAGTGGAGCCACGGTGGTCATGCCTGGGGCAGGTGGCAAGTGGCGGAACCACTGTGGCCGCGCCTGGGACAGGGCAAGCAGCTGAGCCATCGCCACCGCCACTGCACCCGGGACGGGAGAAACAGCGGACCCACTGCTGCAGCTGTGCAGGTTGATTTGCATATTCATGGCTGCCTAATTGAATATTCCTATGTGCCAGGTCACACATGTGCAGTTGAGAAAAGGAGCCTCCTTCATCGCTGAAAATCATGTCGTTAATGTGTGAAACCCAATATAGGAGGCATGAAGTGGAAGAGAGGCTATTGTATCCAATAATTCTAACGTGAAATCCAGACTTTAAAGAAAATACACTACAATGCTGTTTTTGTAAACTCCAAGTTTATCCTCGCTCCTCTGAAACCAGCTCGTCTTCTTACCCCGTCTTCTTAAACCAGGGATTATATTTCATAAAAGGTCTTTCAAAAAGCACTTTTTAAATTGGGTGATGCACAACAATTTTGATTTTATATTATAAGAAAACTATTTGGCTGTTGGCATGAGATTGCTGACTCCTGGCAAAGGTTATGCTGCGGTTAGACAATGCACTTTGTGTGAAAGATTGACAAAATAAGAACATCACCAAGGAAATACACAGTCCTGTTTTTTCACAGACACAAATTTTTGCATATGCAAAAGAGAAGATCTACAATTGAAAGTAACCTTGAGATACATGCAAACCTTGCCCTTATGTTAGTTATAAAATTCATAAATAAGAAGTCTTAAATTGGTTTTAATATTAAAAAAGCTGTCTTGTATTAGCATTTTATTGTTCTATGGTCATAAGAGTATTCCACCAAAGTATACCATAGTTGGCATAGAAAAGACTCTCGAACCCAATCCTACTGTAAGAGAATTCTACTGTTTCTCAGAAATTATGGTGTTTAATAGGAATTTATTTTCTTAGCTCCCCCTTATGCTATGCCTTCCATCTTCCCTGGAAATCTCTTATCAATACACTGAAATTCTCTCTAGAAAAGCTTTGAAGGATTTTTTTTTTTTAATTTAATGTAGGAGTCTTTTAGAAACTAAAAAAAATACTCTAAAAGTTAATTAACTAAGAACATACTTGCATATTTCTTTGAATATGGCTTTAAAAATTGTTATCTGTGAAATCCTGATGATTCTGGCCTACTGAAATCTAAAATCCTACCTCATGAAGTTTATGTTAACTTAATCTCAAAACTAATAAACACAAACCAAATTTCAAAAGACTAAGTAGGTACTACCTATAAGAGAAATATAAATACATTATGAACAATATTTTCATCTCTTTACAGGTTAGAAATCTTGTTGATTTATAATCTCCAGAATCATTCATTCATTCAACACAAAGAAAACACAAGTTAGCAGTGAGACTTGTAGCTCCCTTTTAAAAATGCATATTATGTAACTGCTCCTGCACACTTTTGATCTGTTTCTGGTTTGTTGTCATGTGAAGTCTTTCATTGCTGAATAAGTAACTTTTCATTAAATATTTTCAATAGTGTTCTCCCATGGTTAACTGGATGGCCTGGGACCAGATCACATTTTAAGAAGCTTCCTTTGTCCATTCTTTTCTGGATAATTGCCTTGGGGAAGCATTGCATTTATGACTATGTAGAGTTATTTTTTAAGCTAAAATGTTGAAAAAAGATAAAGTATTTGTGAAATTAGGTACGGCTGGAAAGGAGCAAATACCTAATTGCAAAATGGTCAACAACCCAGACACACACTCCCTGCAAATTTTATTTTTCAGATTATAACTTTCTGTGTTCTCAATATGGGCCTTTAGATCTTTGCTTGGTGAATATTATTAAAATTTATGCTGTCTCAGTAGCAGCCTTACAGAGTTACTGTCAAAATAAAATACCTTTTGTTGGCAAAAAAATTTCCAGTCTATGTAAATATATGAATCCTAGGAAACTCACTAAAATTTATTTTGTCTTGCTAATGAAAAATTTTTGAAGCAAGAAGATGCATTTATAAACAAAATGCCAAAACTAAGTTTCTGCTACTTAAGTAAAGGTGCCAGAAAGGATAAATGTAGTGTGAAAAAGCTAAGAGGGCTTTGAAGAAAAATAACACACACCTACAAAAGAGTACTTCATTAGTACAGAAGCACTGTGTCTCTTTTTTCATCTCATCTTTACCCAGGGAGCATCTGAGGTCACTTGGTCTGCTCAGCCTCAGGAAGAGGAGACTGAACGGAGAACTCATTGCAGTTACAACTTTCTCGTGAGGGGAAGAGGAGGGGCAGGCACTGATTTCTGTGGTGACTAGTGACAGGACCTGAGGGAATGGCCTGAAGTTGTGTCAGGGTAGGTTTAGGTTGGATATTAGAAAAAGGTTCTTCATCCAGAGGGTGGCTGAGCTCTGGAACAAGCTCCCCAGAGAAGTGGTCATAGCACCAAGACTGATAGAATTCAAGAAGCATGTGGATGAAACTCTCAAAAACGTAGTGTGACTCTTGGGGATGGTCCTGTGCAGAAACAGGAGCTGGACTCAATGATCCTTCTGGGTCCCTTCTAATTTGGCATATTATGTGATTATGTGACATCATGCCGTATTGTATCATATGTCATATATCATATCATATCAATCATATCATATCATATCACAGAATATTCTGAGTTGGAAGTGACACACAAGGATCAATGAGTCCAGCTCTTAGGTGAATGCCCATAGAGGGACTGAACCCATAACCTCCGTGCTATGAGCACCATGCTTTAACCATTTGAGCTAATCTTGAGGTCATTTCAGTTTTTAACTTTTTTTAACCTAACTCCTCATCCCATCATCCCATTAT
>WEKX01026950.1:41509-68765 GCA_013390025.1 Pitta sordida | reverse complement strand
GGCACTTAGTCTTGTTAAACCTCATACTGTTGGAGCCTGCCCATCTCTCCAGCCTGTCAACGTCCCTCTGAAGGGCCTTCCTACCCTCTGGCAGATCAATATTTGCCCCCAGCTTCGTGTCATCTGCAAACTTGCTGATGATGGATTCAATTCCCTCGTCCATGTCATCAATAAAGATGTTGAACAGTACTGGGCCCAACACTGATCCCTGTGGGACTTCACTAGTGACTGGCCGCCAGTCAGATGTTGCACCATTCACCAGCACCCTCTGAGCTCGCCCTTCCAACCAGTTTGTAACCCAGCATAAAATGTTCCAATCCAGTCCGTGCTTTACAAGTTTCTCCTGAAGCTTATTGTGTGAAACCGTGTCAAAGGCTTTGCTAAGGTCCAAGTACACAACATCCACAGCCTTTTTGTCGTCAACCAGTCGAGTCACTGGATCGTAAAAGGAGACCAGGTTAGTCAGGCAGGACCTGCCTTTCCGAAATCCATGCTGACTAGCTCTAATGTTATGGTTGCTTTGTAGTTGCTGCATAATAATGAGAGAAGGAAGACGACCAAGTTTCAGGAAATAGGGTATAATTTACATCCTCATGATGGGTAGAGCATCTTCAAAAACAGTACTCTGATTTACTTTCTTTTTCCTGCTGAGACAAAATGCAGCATACTCTAAAGCAAACAGAGCTTGTTCTTCATGTAAAATATTTGACAATCGCAGATGAAAGGTGCTAAATAAATATTATCACTATTATTACTGTCTGTGGGGAGCAGAACTATAATGTCTTTTTGGGAGGCTGACTTCATGGAAAATCTTCCTCGTTTCAATAAACAGCACTATGCTAGAAATTGTTATAGTTATTTGTAATGGGTTTTACCCTGACTGGATGCCAGGGGCCCGAATGGTCGCTCAGTCCCGATAATAAGATGATATAGAGAGGGTGATTTGGAATAAGACAGTTTAATATAGTACAAATGAAGCAACACAAAAGCCCACACAGAAGCAAAGCAAAAGAACTAATGTCTACTTCCCCATCCGCAGAAGTATCCAGGGAAGCAGCGCCCCTATGCATCTCGGGAAGAACAATGAATGCCCCCCATCCTTGCTCTCTTCCTCAGCTTTTATATCTGAACTGATGTCATATGGTTTGGAATATCCCTTTGGTCAGTTTGGGTCAGCTGGCCTGCTTGTGTGCCCTCCCAGAATCTCATCCTCAGTTAGGGGGAAGGGGCAGTGTGCCCAGCTGTAGTCAAAACACTTGTGTGTTATCAACACCCTTCCAAGGCACAGCATTGCGAGGACTGCTGTGGGCTCAGACAGACCCAATACACTTTTATAACTTTATGGGACTATAAAATGTGATGGTTCCAACATTAAACTGAAGTGAAAAGTAATGTAAACAATATTAAAAATGTGCAGGAAAAAAATCTACCTATTAAAGAAACACAGAATCACAGAATCACAGAAAATTATGAGTTGGAAGGGACCCACAAGGATCATCTAGTCCAACTCACCATCTAATACCCGTACAGCGACCAAGAGCACATCCTAGAGCGTAATACCAACCTAGATGCCTCACAGTCTAGCAGGCCACTCCGAGCCGGAAGGGGCCCAGGGTCACAGAAGTGTTAAGGGATGAAATCTGTACTAAAGATTGGAGGGTCCAACAAGAGACTGAAAACTTTATGAATGTTGCTTTAAAATCGTTCCAAAGATAAAAGTGATTAGCAAATGTTTAATTGTGATGGCTTTTCACTTGCTTTAGTTTAAACATAACTGGTTTTGTGTCATAACTACATTGAATATGCACTCCAGCAAGATAAGACCTTTTAAGAACATATTGAGAACTTCAGGAAAGAGAATTAAGAGGTTACAGAGATGAGCTAAGAAAATAACTAGGAGGTGGTTCATCATGAGTTTACAGTCTCTTCCTCTTGTCAAATCTCATCCCACTCACCCTATACCATGTCTTGCTGCCATGGTGTACATCCTGGTACACACCCTGGATTCCAATTTTCAACAAACTAGGGATCAGGACTGAAAATGAAAGGCTAAATAAGCTTGGAGGTTTACTAATATTTTCTCATTTTTAAAGGCAATCTGGAAAATTTTACAGATTGTTCCTACCACAGCGTATTCTAGGGACATCCGTCAGTTATATCAGTCACTATCACTAGACTCCCTTCTTTATAGAAGATGAATTAGAAAGAAAAATCTGTACATCTAAAATCCAATGTGTATCATCTGTTTCTCTGTAATAATTAAAAAAAAAAAAAATAGAAGCCTGTGATCAGCCACAAGAGCAATTTATAATGCTATGCTGAATTTCCTATCATTAATATTTCATTTCCGCCTTGCAACACTGAGGTATATTATGGTCTTGTTTCCTCAGGGAAATGAAAAATAAGATTAGAAACATTTCAAGTGACTTAGTCATGAACCACAAACAAATAGAAGAAATTCTCCAAAAGAGTTTCCCTAAAACTTGTTTCATTTTTGTTTATACAACTTTAAAATCAATATATTTTTGGCCTAAAAATAGCTGTTATTCCAGGATATGGTCTCATTTGTGCTGAAAATTAAATGCAAAATGCTAAAACACATCTAAACATACTAATAAGTGACAAAGTATCTGTCAAAGTAGACTCTCTTACTTATAGGTCCAGGTAAAATGCAGCAAACCTCCCCAAAATACTCCAAATTCGTTGGCTAAAATGTTATTGTAAGATTGCATTTAACAGCAATACTTAATGTAACAATGTAAGTATAAAACTTAACAAATAATTCCTCTTAGTCCTTGGCTGATGTGATTGCTGAAGTATTGAAAAAGCTCAGAAATTATCAAATTATGAGACTCAAGCAGGAAAAATTATCAGAACAATGTTACAGTACTGATGTATAAAACGGTTTTGCTGAGATCTGAACCTCCATGTGAATTTGTGGACAATTAAAATATTAATGGAAACAGTCCCAGGAACTACATTCCATTAGATAGCTATTAGCAATCTCATTTAATCTACGACAAATTTAGAAATGACTTTGAGCAGTTTATCTGACCTTTACTATAAAAAAGAAATTAGAGCAAATAAAATACAGCCAGGTTTGTACATGTTCTAGTAAGATTTCACAGGTTCACAGGTTATTCTGAGTTGGAAGAGACCCATAGGATCATCTAGTCCAACTCCCAAGTGAATGCCTACCCACTGATCAGGCCCACAAGTGTGGGACCATGGGCACCACGCTCTATCCATCCAAGCCTCCCAACATCTAGACCATGTCACTGAGCTCCTCATTGAGTCTTCTCTTAAAAACCTCCAGGGATGGCGACTCCACCNGGTTGTTCAGCCTGGAGAAGAGGAGACTCAGAGGCAACCTAATTGCTGTTTACAACTACCTGAGGGAAGGCTGCCGCCAGGTGGGTGTGGACCTCTTCTTTCAGGCTGATGTCCCCAGAACGAGAGGGCACGGCCTCAAACTACGCCAGGGGAGGTTTAGACTGAATGTTAGGAAGAGGTTTTTCGCAGAGAGAGTGATCACTCATTGGAATGGACTGCCCAGGGAGGTGGTGGAGTCGCTGTCCCTGGAGGTGTTTGAGAGAAGATTGGATGAGGAGCTTAGTGACATGGTCTAGCTCGAGGGTGTAAGGCTGGATGGTCCTGCGGGTCCCTCCTGGCTTGGAGTGGCCTGTGCACCTGTGAGGGATCTAGGTTTATATTCACCACTCTGGGGTGTGTGTGCGGTCTCTGTACGGGTGTTAGATGGTGAGTTGGACTAGATGATCCTTGTGGGTCCCTTCCAACTCATAGTATTCTCTGATTCTGTGATTCTGTTTTACTGTAATAATTAGATACAGACTACTAATGATTCCTGAAGTACACTGTTAAGGCTTCAATTATACTAACCATAAATTCTTGGCTTCATTTTTATATATAAGATGAACTTCCATTGCCCATAAAGAGATTTTGAATGTAACTAAGGATCCGAGAGCTCCAACATAAGTGTGAACACACAGTTCTTTATATAACAAGAATGCTTCCAAAAATGGCAACTTGTAGGAACCATTGTCATAAGCATATTGGTTAACAATGAATCTGTAGTTACAAGGGGTTTTTCATCAGCTCTAAACAGCTAAGAGCAGAAAAGAGTTTAACCAGGAACCCAACTAATAAAACCCTCTAGCATGACCTTTTCAGCAAAGCACAAATTAGGAGATCAGCAACAATCAGTTAAGATTCTGCTTGAGGCTACTAACACTGCATTGATTGTTTACAGACATCGCCTTTTGACATTGAAGAAAGTATCAACAGGCTGTATATGTAATACAGGAGCTAATGAATCCTTCTAGGGGTTTCCAAACAATTTTGTCTAAGCCAAGGAAAGAAATTAGAATTGAAATGATGGACATTCTGATCAAACACTAATTGAGTCACTGGAATCTAAAAAATTTTCAAATTATATGTCAAGAGTCCTGGCTAAAGAATCTACACCAAACTTAGAAATTTTTAATCTGCTTGGAGATTACTCTTTCATTCAATTTATGTTTTGTATATCTTTGGTTATGTTTGAAAATCTGAGTTTGTTCTGCATTATAACAGTGTTTCCCAGGGTCATTATATTTTCATCTACTAATGAGACTAGGGTTAAAAAGGTTGATACATTTCACCTGCAATTTATTTTTCAAGAAAATTTCAGTTAATGCCAGTCAAGAAAAAGCAACAACAACTTGATCTACAAACTGTCTGAATGTAACAGAGAATAAGCAAATTTTTTTTCCTGTGCTTGATTAAAAGAGGTGAAACATTGGATGTAAAGTTATGTTTAAGTTCTTACAAAGCACAGTTCAGATAAGTATTGCTGCTCATCAAGTTATTAAAGAGAATTGAAATTGTTGTTATATTAATGGAAAAACAACATGAAAAAACAATAAATAATAACAGCTTATTACTAGTTTATTTCTTCTTGTTTGCTTTCAAATTCTTATTAAAGGTGTAAAAGCTGAGAAGCAGGCAGTCTTTTTGTGGCACTTGGGTCCCCCACCATCATTTCATAAGCCTAAATGAGGAAAAATGTATGATATTACAGAAAATTTATATATTATCTTCTTCTAAGTTAGTTTCAATTGCAGATATCACACTATATATTAATTATAATAATTTTATTATATTCTACACAAAGCATAAATAATAAGTAACATCTAAATATAAAGACTATTTTTTCCATCCATAATTTAATTTATAGAGCATCAATATGTTGAGGTATTGTACAGGAACAACACATTCATTTCCTTGTTTAAAAAATTTATTCATTTGCCAAATAAAATACAGCTTTGTTTATCTGGAACAATATTTTGGTTAACCTTAATGAATTCTGGCAAAGAAAATGCCCCTAATTGTGACATACAGATATTCAAACCCATGCTACTTAAATTGAGGTAAGGGAATCAATGAAAAGGAATGTAGTGGGAAGAAGAAAGATCCAAAATCACAAAAGACCACTTGATACAGAGAGATTAGGTGGGTGTTCCAGGAACAGATGTTAATTCAGAAAAAAATTATGTAGCAAAGAGGAAAAAGGGGAAAAAAAGGAAACCCTTTGCATACAGGGAGATCCTTTTGCTCCAGTACAGCTTGCAGTTTTCAAATCTTAAACATATTCCCTCAGGTCCTGTCACTGGTCACCACAGAGAAGAGATCAGTGCCTACCCTTCCTCTTGCCCTCACAAGAAAGTTGTAACTGCAATGAGGTCTCTCCTCAGCCTCCATCAGGTTGAACAGACCAAGTGACCTCAGCCACTCCACATACAACTTCCCCCCCAAAGTCCTTCACCATCTTCATTGCCCTTCTTTGGATGCTCTCTAATACCCTCATATCTTTTCTATATTGTGCAAAAATATGTGCAAAACTGCACACAATATTCAAGGTGAGACTGCACCAGTGCGGAGCAGAGTGGGTCAGCCCCCTCCGTCTATTGGCTAGCAATGCTCTTTTCTTAAGAAGGTTTCTGGAAAAATTTAGAAAGGGAGAAAGATGGGTGGCTCTAGAAGCTATACTTATATAACCTTAGTTCAAGATAAGGCAGATTAATAGCTAAAAATCCAAATAAGTGCTCTATAATGTAAAGGGTGGTCTGAAAAATGTAGATAAGTTTTATTTTAAACCATGACACAGTATAATTAAGTTATATAAGATGTCAGAATTTTTTCTTTCAATCTTTCAATTTTTCCTCAATTGTGTCAGACCTTTAGAGAGAAATGGTGTACACCTTATTTTCAGAAGGAGTCAAATATAAATATAAAAATGTGAGAATATATTACTGATTGGTTCCGTATTAGACAACTAGTATAGAGAGAAGTTTTCACAGTATTAGCAAGGTTGGAAGAGACCTTGGAGATCAAGTCCAACCTGTAACCCAACACCAACTCATTGTCTAAACCATGGTACTAAATGCCTCATCCAGGCTACTCTTAAACACATCCAGGGATGGTGACTCCACCACATCCTTGGGCACACCATTCCAATGATAGATCACTCTCTCTGTGAAAAACCTCTTCCTAACATTCAGTCTAAACCTCCCTTGGCGTAGCTGAAGGCCATGTCTTCTTGTTCTGGTGTCATTAGCCTGAGAGAAGAGATCCTCACCCATCTGGTGGCAACCTCCGATCAGGTAGTTGTAAACAGCAATTAGGTCGTCTCTGAGCCTCCTCTTCTTTAGGTTGAATAACCCCAGTTCCCATAGCCGCTCCCCATAGGGCTTGTCCTCCAGTGATTTCACCATCCTTGTTGCCCTTCTCTGGACCCTCTCAAGCAGCTCAACATCCTTCTTAAACTGGGGAGCCCAGAACTGCACACAGGATGCAAGATGTGGTCTGACCAACGCAGAGTACAGGGGAAGGATAACTTCCCTAGTCTGACTGACCATAATGTTCCTAATACAGGCCAGAATGCCATTGGCCTTCTTAACCACCTGGGCACACTGCTGACTCATATTAAGTTTTCTGTCAATCATAACTCCTTAATCCCTCTCCATTTCACCATGCTCCAGCCACTCATCCCCCAGTTGGTAGCGATGCATGGGGTTGTTATGTCCAAAGGGAAGAACCCGGCACTTAGCCTTGTTAAATCTGATACAGTCGGACTTTGATAGAATTCTCCTATATTGATTGATTAATTACTAATTTTTCTGCTTAATATACTGACGATGTGTAGAAATCTAGGTGCATTGTCAGTTTTATCCCACGGGTTTTCATAGTCATAATCCATTATCTCCAAAGGAAATTATAATTTATGGGATTGCAGTGTTCCACCACTATACCTCATGATTTTAAGACTTATAAAATAAATCCCCCAGTGTTATTAATACATGTACACATTCATGCTTAGTTGGAAATTAAGAAATATCCCTAATTTCGAGGCTACCTCTTGCTGTATTTTGCATAATTGTCATGAACATAGTACATCAAAAAAATGAAAGGAAATAGCTTTTAGTGCAGTGTTCTGTCACAGGAAAATAATAAATCAACAACCTATGAACTCTAGGTCCATTTGAAGCATATTTGGAGCCCTCATTAACCTACAGAGGCCAGTTTGAATCGATGCCATTTAATGGAGACACAGAAGATTTTTAATAATTTATTATGATGGAAGAAATGGAAAGAAGTTAGAAAAGGCAGATATTGTCCAAATGATAATGACATCCAAAAGTGGCAACATAATAATCTGAATCATGCAACAAGGGCACAGATACTAAATGGCTACTTTGGGGATGTAGTGCAACAACAGGAATTAATGATTTGCTATGCTCAGGCAGAATCCACTTGTTTTCATTTTCTATTTGTTTTTGACATTTAATTTACTGGAAGGACTCCTCATTAGAGAGAATAGGATGTGCCTATAGGCTAGATGCCATGTATTATACTTAAATTGATTGAAATACCTGCAAGATAAAGATAACATGATTTTGGGTCTCTCCACTGCACATTCCATTCCAACAAGCAGTTGGAATGTTTCACCTTAGTATATTTTATTGTGAAAAAAAATCAATTCAATGAGTGAGTAGTGAAGGAACTCTTGTAGAGCTCTATATGGCTTATATTATTCTGTTACATTAAAATGCAGTTTAAATGTCTGCAGACAACAGAACTTTTTCTACATCAGAGACACCCTAAATCTCTGTTCATCTTCATGCAGAATAAAGCTGAATATACTCTGACAGGCACAGAAAGTCGAGTGCCTAGCTCAGACCAACACTGCACTGAGTTAGAAGTGGTGCGTCCCTGTCTCTAACTGACCCCTGGAGTATGGACAGTGTGAAATAGCAGTTTCATACTGGATAAGGAGCCACAAAGCTCACTGAAAACATCTGCCACCATGTGTAGTCATGGTTTCACACAAAAAGAGAAAAGTAATTTCAGAAGCTAAATCTCTTCTGCCTCATCCAAGCCCCCTGGCCAGTAAGTGGCATTTCGGCCAATCCATGATTATCTTGTAAAGACATAATTCTTTCCTTTGCTGCACAGTGATAAAATTTCCACAAAAGTGGTTGCAAGCGCCTTATTTCTACACCAGAACGCTCTATAGTAGCTTCTATATTATAGCCCTCTGAAAACAAAAGGTTGGAAATTTATGTCCTCTATGCCCAATGAGGCAAGTGAGGATGACTTTTCCTAAGTGGCATAATCACTGAGTAACAAGGCCACCATAACATTCCACATTTTAGAAGAATAGAATGAATGCTCCATTTCTGAAAGCAAACACAAAGGTGCCTCAACTTCAAAGAGGCTGTAGATCACAGGTTGGAGGTGCTTTCCATAGTTTTCAGTGAGGTAGATGAAGTATGGGATTTAAGACATAGTTCTGCCTTCATCATTTTCTCATTACTGCCTATCAGTTGCATACTACAGGGACTGATTTTACATAACTGTACAATCTGGTGATTAACCACAAGATTGGAAATTGGCTAATGTGACACCCATCCATTCCGTAAGAAGAGCAGGAAAGATGATTCGAGTAATTACAGACATGTCAGCTTGACCGCAGTTCCGGGCAAAGTCATGGAACAGATAGTCCTGTGTGCTATTACACAGCAACTGCAAAATGACCATGACATTAGATCTAGTCAGCATAAATTTAGGAGAAGCAGGTCTTGCCTGACCAACCTGATCTCCTTTTATGATATGGTGACTCACCTGGTTGACAATAAAAAGGCTGTGGATGTTGTGTACATGGAACTTAGCACAGCCTTTGACACTAAGCTTCAGGAGAAACTCTTAGAGCATGGAGTGGATAGAAGTATTTCATGTTGGNATCGGCTGGGGGATGACTGGTTGGAGAGTGGTGAAATGGAGAGGGATTTGGGAGTAATGATCGACAGGAAACTCAATATGAGCCAGCAGTGTGCCCAGGTGGCTAAGCGGGCCAATGGCATCTAGGCCTGTATTAGGAACTGTGTGGTCAGTCGGACTAGGGAAGTTTTCCTTCCCCTGTACTCGGCACCGGTCAGACCACATCTTGAGTCCTGTGTGCAGTTCTGGGTTCCCCAGTTTAAGAAGGATGTTGAGCTGCTTGAGAGGGTCCAGAGAAGGGCGACAAGGATGGTGAAAGGACTGGAGAACAAGCCCTGTGGAGAGCAGCTACGGGAACCAGGTTTGTTCAGCCTGGAGGAGACTCAGAGGTGACCTTATTGCTGTTTACAACTACCTGAGGGAGGTTGCAGTCAGGTGGCTGTAAATCTCTTCTCTCAGGCTGACGACACCAGAACAAGAGGACATGGCCTTCAGCTATGCCAAGGGAGGATTAGACTGGATGTTCAGAAGAGTTTTTTCACAGAGAGAGTGATGTCTCATTGGAACGGTGTGCCCAGGGAGGTGATGGAGTCACCATCCTTGGAGGTGTTTAAGAGAAGATTGGATGAGGAGCTCAATGACATGGTCTAGATGTTGGGAGGCTTGGATGGAGCGCGGTGCCCCTGGTTCCACGCTTATGGGCCTGATCCCTGGGTGAGCATTCGCTTGGGAGTTGGACTAGATGATCCTTGTGTGTCCCTTCCAACTCAGAATAACCTGTGAACCTGTTATCAGCATGCAATTTTCATTGTCGCTCTCTACATGTGTGAGGTCACAGGCACCTGGAGTGGGATCCCTAGTTCTCTGAAGGATGGAGACTCATCTTGCAACATCACAGTAATCAGCTTTTACTAGCAGAAAAGTGAACTAATTAAAAAGTTTTGATGCATTTTGTTTTTTAGGGAATAATTAAATATGAATAACAATGTAAATAATGCATTTTGTACAGTTACATTACAGTTTACTAACCAGCTTTCAAGCAGTTGTAGAATTTGACTTTGGACTAATAAATAGGCAAAAGAGATACTTATATTATCACTTGTATTAACAACTTGTCTTGGATTCTAAAAGAAATAAAAAAGAGGTCTATCTTTCTATAGGCATAAAATATGGCGAAAAAGCCTGCAAGCGAAAAGACTTTTTCAAAGAACAGAAAAACTTGCTGCTGCTCAGCTGTCTTAGGCACACAAATTGCTTAGTATATTTCAAGTATCCATGTACGGCCACCCATGTTTATGACCATCATGGCCCTCGATCCTGAAAGAACCCAAGTCATGGAACCAATTGCATTACTGCTGTCATGTGGTACACCATTTCCATAACCTTCACTAGTCCAGATCACAAGCTGCCTCACAGCAGTCACGGTCTGTGATGACTGCTCTGTCACTATTGCTTCATATAGTCCTTAGTATGAGTCAGCTCCATGTTGTCATGACTACTCACCAGTGAACAAGACAATCACTCTGCTACTGTTGATCTAGGTGAACATTATCGCAAACTCAGTGTTCATACAATGCCACAAACAATGTTGGGGATTCACTAAAATACCCTTTTATATTACACTCCAAGTAGTTCAGAAAATCTACTATTGTTTGTTTGTCCTAAGTACAAAGGGAAAATGACCTCTCATCCTACTGTGTTCAAACATTTTCTGCTATTTAAGGAAGACTAATATATAGTGTTATCAAAGGAAAGGTAGCAGAATGCTACCGTGACCCTGGATTTAGGATGTTTACTTAGAAGGAGTTCCATGTTCCTGTGCCTATACAAGCATTTAAATGCAGCAAAACAGAACAAATGTTGTGATTCCCTTTTAATTATTGTAAATTGAATGTGACAACACCATTTTTTGAAGCTTTGTAAGTCTAACTCTTTCATTTGCTGCTGTTGCACATTGTCCCAAAAAGTATTTAGTTTCATGCCAGCAGCAATGAGGATTACATTTGATTTATACCAGTTTAGTTTTAGCTTTTGATGAAATTTGCTTACTTATGGCTTACTTTTGGAGTCACCTCTTAACCAGATAAACATAATGAAGTCCTTGGTTTAGTGTCTTTGTATCATATTCAGTTCGATTTACATTTTTCTTATCTGTTGAAATTACTGAAATTGAAAAATTCATACATTATTTTTACTAAGTGATGGAATAAATGAACCAAAGAAACTAGAAAAGAACATTGAATAAGTTATAGTACAGGTGTAAACTGAATTCCTTGATAATGTTCAGCATGTCAAAGTTTTAGTGCATTCAACCATATTTAAATGAAACATTCAACATTACAGGGACCCTGTAGGTCTGATGTTCAGTCTCTGTGGTTGAATATTTATTAAAAAGTTGATTATACCAATCTTAATCCAAAGCAGTAGTATCTCTTTAAATAGTTAAATATTTATCTCTTTAAATATTTATCTCTTTAAATAGTTCAATATTCTATGCTGTAGCCAAAAATACTGTGCATTGCCAATACGAATTGAGTATTTAAATATAAAAGATTTAAAATTAGAGAATTTAAACATCTATTGAAATAAGTGCTCAAATAGATATACTAAGCGTTGTTAATCAATACAATTCATTTGGTTGTGCAAATATGTATGAAATGGGCTAGTTATCAGGGCAAAATATTTCTCATGGGAAGAAACTAAAGTAGACATTTATCAAGTCACTCTNGCAGGCCAGGATGCCATTGGCCTTCTTAGCCACCTGGGCACACTGCTGGCTCATACTGAGTTTCCTATCGATCAGTACACCTAAGTCTCTCTCCACTTCACTAGTCTCGAGCCACTCCTCCCCCAGCCGATAGCGGTGCATGGGGTTGTTATGGCCGAAGTGAAGAACCCGGCACTTAGTCTTGTTAAACCTCATACTGTTGGAGCCTGCCCACCTCTCCAGCCTGTCAAGGTCCCTCTGGAGGGCCTTCCTACCCTCCAGCAGTTCAACATTTGCCCCCAAATCCTTGATCTAGAAAATAGTGCCTTATGAACTGCGGTTTAGTCAATCAGACTGAGATGAAATCCATATTACAACTTTCCAAATAATCATCTGGATGATGATGCAAAGTATTGCCTGAAGGAGGAATTAAAGGAACTGAAAAATTTGATGACACAGTATTTCCATGGATAGTCACGCCTTAATGAGAATAGCACATAAAATACTTTTGCTTTTATATATACTGCATTATGAATTGATGTGACATCTTCACCACCACACACATACACATAAAAAACCCCCGAAAACCAAAAAAGGCACTAAAAGATATAGGTATGAAAATAAAAAAAAGAAAGGATGGCCTTTATCTTGACAAATAACCGGGACCGGATTTTTAAATTTAATATTATGTCTCTTTTTACATATTTAAATATGTAAATTTAATATTTACGTCTCTCGTAAATTTAATTTTACGTCGCTAAACAGATTACCTCTGCCTTTAAGTACTTAGAATTGTCTAAATTCCTGGTTTCCATACTGTGAAGAAATGTTTGAAGTGAAACCTCAAGAAAAATGTTGACTAGCTAATAAATTTCTACTTCTTGAAATATTCTGTGAATGTTGTCACTGGAACCTTTCATTTTAGAAAACAAGATCAAAAGTGTGTCTTTTAGAAAGTCTAGAAACCCTTTAGAATATTCTTATTTTCTGTGTTCCTTTTGAGATGCAAGTCATCCTCTCAAGTTCACACTGGGAGTTGCAGCAATTTATTCAGGAAAGTATTTTAAGAGATTGAACTGCTGATTTGATTCTAGCTTGTATCGAGCAAATGAAAAGTTACTCCAACATATTATTCAGATAATATTATGACTTTCATATGTTCCCACAATGTCATGGTTTGACCCTGGCTGGATTCCAGAGATTCACCCACAATCTCTCCCAGAGAAAAAAAACGGGAAAAAAAGTTTATCAGAGGCAAAACAAGGCAAGGTACAAGTGAAGAATATAAAGGATTTATTTATTTATTTATTAACAAGATCAGAGCTTAATGTGAGGAGCATCATTTTAAAGGCAACCTTTACCCCCCACCCTCTTTCTCCTTACAACGGATCTCATATTCTCTTTTTTCTCCAGGAGACAAAGGGGGAACAGGGGTGGGGGAAAAGCCAGGCAAGTTGGTATTTCTGACCAGTTTTAGGGTAGGAAACCATCTCTCTGCCTTTTCATAAAGTCCTTTCTCTCTCTCTCATGAGAGGAAAAGTCTTTCATGACCCTTTCCCACCTGAGATCTTGACCCAGGGATGACACTTCTTCCACTCTCTGTTGCCCGAGAATCACAGTAGAAGATGCAGGTTTTTTAAGCACTGGTTTTGCTCCTTCATTATGAGCCCATCCCAAAGTACACAGATCAGATCCTACCATAATGCAATTCTGTCACCAAGCGTCTGTCCAAAGGATCTTTGCCGAGCTCTCAGCTCCAGCTCCGTGTTTCTGGGCTCGAAGACATCTGCAGGTTCACTGCATGATCCTCCATCATCAGCGTGGCCTCAGGTGGATTCTGCACCTCTGTTTTTTCTCTCTCTATTCCATAGGTTTGCAGGCAGACAGTCTGCTTCACTATAATCCATTATACAAGCAGCAGAGAGATGCCTGGAGCCCTTCCTTCCCTTCCTCCATCCAGCCTGGCCGTGCCTTCATAGCTTCTCAACTTCTCACGGGCTCCTCTCCGACCGTCTTCTTTGCTGTTACTCTTTTTTTTCCCCCTCCTTTCTTAAATATGTTATTCACAGAGACGCCTCTCTCTTCTCCATGACCTTGATCTCCATGGCAGCGACGGAGGCCCAGGCAGGAGCTGTTCTAGGAAAACAACTTGCTGCTTTTTTCCCTTGCAAAAGCTTCCCAAGTTTCCCCTTGCTGCCAGAGGAAAACTTCCCAAACCAGGACACACAACTACTTCCCTAGTGCCAGAATCTGAAGATTATTAGTAAATTTTCATCTATTAATATATAAGCAGTTTAATGGACTATGAGGGAGGTTTACCAAATTAAACTAACACATTTGTATTTATGTTCACCTCTTGGAAAAAAGTTAACAACTTCACAGAAAAAGATAATTCTATTTTAATCAATCTGTTCTTTAAAGATAATTATTTCTTCTAAATATAAATAGGACACACATCATCTAAGTAATGATGAAACAGAATTTGTCGGTTCATTATGATAGCATTTTGATTCATAGTTTTTCAATTAAAAGACTTCTTATCATTATCAGTATTTCATACCACACAGGCAGAAAGAGGGATTCCTAACTAGAATACGTGAGGAAAACACCATTGTATCTCAGTATTGTTTGACCACACATAACTTGCATGTGATAATGTTTTAAAAAGATTCCACTGCAGTAAATGTGTATCATGAAGAGATATTACAAAGATTCACAGATTATTGTGATTTGGAAGGGAGCCACAAGGGGCATCGAGTCACAGAATCACAGAATCACAGAAAATTATGAGTTGGAAGGGACTCACAAGGATCATCTAGTCCAACTCACCATCTAATACCCATACAGCAATCGAGGGCACAACCCAGAGCGTAATACCAACCTAGATGCTTCACAGTCTAGCAGGCCACTCCAAGCCGGAAGTGGCCCAGGGTCATCCAGCCCTACACCCCCTAGTTAGACCATGGCACTAAGCTCCTCGTCCAGTCTTCTCTTGAACACTTCCAGGGATGGCGACTCCACCACCTCCCTGGGCAGCCCATTCCAATATGCAATTACTCTCTCTGTGAAGAACCGCTTCCTAACATTGAGATTAAACCTCCCCTGGCGTAGCTTGAGGCTGTGCCCTCTCGTTCTGGTGTCGTCAGCCTGGAAGAAGAGGTCTACACCCATCTGGCTGCAACCTCCCCGCAGGTAGCTGTAAACCGCAATGAGGTCCCCTCTGAGCCTCCTCTTCTCCAGACTGAACAATCCCAGCTCCTGTAGTCGCTCCTCGTAGGGCTTGCCCTCCAGTCCCTGCACCATCCTCGTTGCCCTTCTCTGCACCCTCTCGAGCAGCTCAACATCCCTTTTAAACTGGGGAGCCCAGAACTGCACACAGTACTCAAGATGAGGTCTGACCAGCGCTGTGTACAGGGGGAGGACAACCTCCCTGGACCGACTGACCACACTGTTCCTGATGCAGGCCAGGATGCCATTGGCCTTCTTAGCCACCTGGGCACACTGCTGGCTCATATTGAGTTTCCTATCAATCAGTACACCTAAGTCTCTCTCCACTTCACTAGTCTCGAGCCACTCCTCCCCCAGCCGGTAGCGGTGCATGGGGTTGTTATGGCCGAAGTGAAGAACCCGGCACTTAGTCTTGTTAAACCTCATACTGTTGGAGCCTGCCCATCTCTCCAGCCTGTCAAGGTCCCTCTGGAGGGCCTTCCTACCCTCCGGCAGATCAACATTTGCCCCCAGCTTAGTATCATCTGCAAACTTGCTGATGATGGATTGAATTCCCTCGTCCATGTCATCGATAAAGATGTTGAACAGTACTGGGCCCAACACTGACCCCTGTGGGACTCCACTGGTGACTGGCCGCCAGTCCGATGTTGCACCATTCACCACCACCCTCTGAGCTCGCCCTTCCAACCAGTTTGTGACCCAGCATAAAATGTTCCTTTCCAGCCCGTGCTTTACAAGTTTCTCCTGAAGCTTATTGTGGGAAACCGTGTCAAAGGCTTTGCTAAGGTCCAAGTACACAACATCCACAGCCTTTTTGTCATCGACCAGTCGAGTCACTGGATCATAAAAGGAGATCAGGTTAGTCAGGCAGGACCTGCCTTTCCGGAATCCATGCTGACTAGATCCAATGTCATGGTTGTTCTGCAGTTGCTGTGTAATGGCACACAAGACCATCTGTTCCATGACTTTGCATGGGACTGAGGTCAGGCTGACTGGTCTGTAGTTTTAGGATCATCTTTCCTACCCTTCTTGTGGTTGGGTGTCACATTGGCCAATTTCCAGTCTTGTGGCACATCCCCAGTAAGCCAACTCTTAAACCACACCACTGCCTACTCATCAGGAATCGAACCCTGGTCTCCTGCATGGCAGGCAGGGACACTCACCACTGTACTAAAGTGGATTTCTTTGCACTTTAGTGTGGAAGAGCATGATTCTAAGACACTGATGTTATTAACTTTGAATTTATACTGCTTATTTCTTTAAAAAAAAACAAACAAAACAAAACATGGGAAGCCAATAGAACTTCATATCATATTTTTCAATAAACTTTTCAGTTATTATTACAAAAAATGTATATGTGGCAAAAAGAAACGATTTAATCAAAAAGCATTTTTGACAGCTTTGTGTAAAGATAATTAGATTGGTTTAATAATTAGATTGGTAACACCCATAATTAACTGGTAATCACTTTTGCATTGCTTCTTAGAAGTATCTTGGAAAAACAAATATGCAATGAATATGCATTTTTCTCTCCTTCCTCTCAAGCATGATATTACTGGTGATACTACTGGTCACTAGCCCGCATAATAAAAAAAGCAGTATACAGTCAAATGTATTATTTTTAGAGCGTGAATAAGCATACAAAATCCACTGTAATATGCCTTCATGGCCCATATTAAAACAGGTAGGGGAAGCTCAGGAGAGAGAAATGGGAAAAAAATATCTCTCAAGACTGAATGATTCAAAAGTCTTTGTGGAGTGATCCAATTTCTCCAGCTGCTACAGTCAAAATACATATATTGGGGTTAAGGTTAGAGTCAGTTCAATGTAGATATGTTCCACTGAAATACAAACAGCTTTGTGATAACAGCTCAGTAATAAGCTGCTCGAGTAAAACTGTATTTTAAAAAGTTCCAACATTTACAGACATTGAAATCAGATTTTCATTTTTTTTAAATTTAAAATCATAATATCTTCAGTGTCAAATTTAAAGGCATTTGTTCTATTTAAAAGAACATGCTAAAGGCACTAAAGTATCAGAACTGAAACATTTTAAAGACTGCCAGCTATGATTTGATAGAACAAAAAACCAAAAACTTGTTTTTATAAAGATGCCATCAAATTGGGCAGCTTTTTCTTTTGACTAATGTCACACAGAATCACAGAATCACAGAAAATTATGAGTTGGAAGGGACCCACAAGGATCATCTAGTCCAACTCACCATCTAATACCCGTACAGTGACCAAGAGCGTAATACCATCCTAGATGCCTCACAGTCTAGCAGGCCGCTCCGAGCCGGAAGGGGCCCAGGGTCATCCAGCCCTACACCCCCCAGCTAGACCATGTCACTAANGTCCTTTCACTAACTGTATTTTTTCCTTCAAATGTTAATTTTGCATAAGGAGCAAGGAGCTCTTTACACACAAGTGCATTCTAATCCATGGAACAGTTTTATATGTAGATAAAAATATGACCTGAGAGAAAAACCATTTGGAAACCTCAATATAAAGAAGAAAATACTTCAGAAATTACAAGTCGGTACATTTTCACATAGTCTCTGTTTATTTCAAATGCTGTTTTTTACCTTCAATATTATGTGAAGGGCCCCTATGTTTTGAAGATTCTTAGTTAAAGTAGACTACAAAATAAATTTTTATACTGCATTGACCTTAATATATAAATTAAGAACTATTTCTACTAAGTATGTTTAATAAAACCCCTAAAGGTATAATGAAAAGAATGAGAGCGAGAATGCTTGCTGATATTATTTGTAGGAACTGAGTAATACCATTTGTGTATTGTCAGTATTGAACTCTACAGTTTTTTGCATGGTGATTTAAGTTATTTTTTCAAATGTTGGAATAATTTCTCTTTTTTTTTTATGTCTGCATATCCATATCTATAATAATATGCTACCACAGATAGAAATACAAAGTGTCGTCATCTCCCTTGGGTTCTGTGAAATGTACAATGCTGGACTGATGCCCACTGACCATTCAGTGATTATTGTCTTCCATGGTAGTCGAGATATACAAGAGCTCTGAAGGAGAGATATTGTTGGCATTACTCTGGAAGCCCTCACAGGAAAGACGCAGCTGAACTTATACCTTCAATACAGCAGGATTTGTTTTGCCTTCAAACTGCCAAACTTTGATACAAATTAGGCTAAGATAGTTTTCCAGTCTGCAAAGAATTCATGATGTTTAGCATGCTTTAATACACCAAATTCACAGAAGAATGTATTTGAGGCAGAAGTTTGCTCTTCATTGAAAGGAAATTGCAACTGCTACAACAATAAAAGATGGGTCAGAAAATTTAGAATGCAAGTAAATTCAAAATCTTATTTGCAATCATAAAAATCTGAGAGATTCTGAACTTTGTTACTATATTTTTTGTTGTTAAGTAGACATTTTGATAGACATACTCTCTTCACAGAGAGTCCTCGCACCTTCCATTTGCTGGCTTATAGATGTCATGAAGGACAAATCTTATAGTCTGTCATCACATAAACTGCCCAGTATTTTCTCTTTAGTAGGGCTTGTGTAATTAATCTTGCTCATAATGATGACTATAATTAGTAGGGAAAGAAATGAAACACGATTGTTTCTTTTGATAAAAAGATTAAAACATGGACAATTTCAAGCACAGGAAAACCTATGCTATTTGTGTCTCTGTATATCTCTCCATCTCCCAACCCCACCCAGGGTCTTATTCTGCAGTGCTTTTGACACTCTGAGTGCTGTAAAAAGGGATTTGGCCTTCCAGAAGAGGGGGAAATGATACGGATATAAATTTTACAGTTTAGCTGTGGCAGCAAAGTTTTCTTAATTAGTCCATATCCTTCTCTTCTGAAATAGGGAATGAATTTTTTTACTTTTTGTTCTATGTTCTTTTCCTTGTTAGAGATGGATTCAATTAGCTGTAGTAATAGCTTTCATAATTTATAAAACAAAAGTTGTTTCATAATTTTTTTAGGCCCAAGAAAATAAGTTTTTTCAAAAAATCCTTCACATCTTTTACTTCTGTAACTAATCCTTCAACAATCCTAAACCCCAAAGTACAATTGCAGTGTCATAATTTCAAGCATAACAATCACAGCATTCAGATGTTGAAGAAGCTTGCTGACTGGTTTTTTTTTCAACAAAATCTACTTTGGACTATAGGTGTTTGCAGAACAACTCTATATTTCTAAACAGGAACATAATGCTTAAGTTAGTAATTAAAAAATAGTAAAAATTAGCTAACCAACAAGTCTTTAAATATTTGACAACAGTGGAATAAATTTGAGATGCAGCAGTCTGATCTCTGTTTCAAATGTGACCAACAGAGCCCACTAGAATCTAACTAGTCATACCTTAATATTTATTCTGCAGAACTCAAAATTTCCTTTTATTGGTCAATATTGAACTGAGCATTCAGGAAATTGGATGCAGAAAAAATATATTATTTAATGCAATTATATAATTCCTCTTTTATATATATAAATACCTAAAGTATTAATTATTAANTTTCATAAACAAACAAAAAGATGTCACTCACAGAAAACATCACAAATGTCAAAAACCAGAACAGTAAGTGTTAAGCAGAATATACTACATTACATTAAATCAAAAGTGTGGTCTTTCTTGTATTCCAATATATAGAAGCTGAAACAATGAAAGGTGTTCCAGTTCTCAGTTCCAGAATTACCCTCAGGTTTGATCATGTGCTTTGCTTTGTTGTTTTTAATTACACATTGTTTCCTCTGAAAGCCATGGCAAAACTTATGCTGAATTGAAAAGGAGACAATATTGAAGTCATGAATAATAATTAGTTTGAGGAAAACTGAAATAAGAAAAGGTTTTCCAGCCTGTATGCCACCAGAAGTGAATGAGAGATGAATTGAACCACTGAATTTCAGTGTTCAGAAAGTTTAGGTTCCACAGGAGTCGGTGTTAGGCCCGGCACTGTTCAACACCTTTATTGACGATATGGATGAGGGAATTGAGTCCAACATCAACAAGTTTGCAGATGATACCAAGCTGGGGGCAAATGTTGAACTGCCAGAGGGTAGGAAGGCCCTCCAGAGGGACCTTGACAGACTGGAGAGATGGGCATGCTCTAACAGTATGAGATTTAACATAACTAAGTGCCGGGTTCTTCACTTCGGCCATAACAACCCCATGCATCGCCATCGGCTAGGGGAAGAGTGGCTAGAGAGTGGTGAAATGGAGAGGGATTTAGGAGTAATGATTGGTCAGGGGTAAGACTCTTCCTGTTTGCATTCCAATAAAGAACCAAAGCTAGGAATAAGCTTTTGTGATCAAGAGCAAGCAAAAATCAATCCAAAATTAAGAGAAATTTTTGATTGAAAGTGGCAGTCTAATCTGTCCTACATATGTTTTAAAAATACCCCAAATATATTACAAGATCACTCAATGCCATTTTAAAATGCAAAATGCAGAGCTATTGTATGATTATTTTGACCTCACACAACTATTACTTTCCCAAGTGTAAACTATAGGAGCATCCAGTTATGGTTCTAATTTTTCTCACTTTCTCAGTGGATGGGAGGTGGTATAGACATACAGAGAGACAGTGAGAGAAAGATGGAGATATGGGACCCACTAAGGATGTTTTTATTTATACCGTACAAAGCTAGTTTGATTCCTATTTCTTTCATGACACTTGGGATTAAAATTAATAAAGGTGATGGAAACCTTTGGCATGTCCTAAAAAAATAACATCCTTCTTAACTCCACTGTACCATGTTTAATGCTGGCATTGCAATCTGTGTGGTGTATTACCATACACTTAAGTTTTGCAATCTGTTCTCACAAATCCATTTTGCACAGCTTGAGAATATGGGCAAGTTTGCATTTATTTGTGCTATAAGGATGTTTCAGAGGGGAAATGGATAAAAACAGTATTGTAGCTGCAAACAAATCAATTGGACTGTATTAAAACTGAACTCATGATGTCAAAGATGAATGTAGAGACAGAAACAGGGACAGAGATTACCATGGGGTCTAGACACATACAGTGATTAATCATCATACACATCTGGAAAAGAAAAGCACAAGAAGAAGCAGTTCTTTGTACTTAGTCTAGACAGTACAGAAAGAAAGAAAACTATATTATATTCTCCATAGATGACAAAAAAGATGAAATGGATTAAAACAGTCCTCTATTTGCAGCAAACTGAAAATCTGCCTTGATTTCTGTTTGAAAAACAATACAATAACTAACTTTTAAATCCAGAACATAAGTATATTTGTTTTTCCACATGCATAGAATATTGAGACAACACTATAGTGCTTAGACACTAGCAGATGAATTTCCCAGCTTTGGACACAGATTTTGCCTTCATATAGATGCTGATAAAACAAACGTGTTTGTAGCACGATATGATAAATTGAACCTGCTAATATGAAAAAATAATTCTACAGAAATAGCCGTGAGGATTAGGTCACAGAAGCATCTACATGTCAGCTGGGGAAAACGCACGAGATCTATTTAGGATTACGTATTAAATAGTTACTAGGTTTGGAGGGGTGTGGTGGTTGTGGAGAGGAAGATATTAATCTAATATTTTATTTCCCTTTAAATCCAGTCTCTGTACAAACCTTCCTAATACTCAGTCTACTCTGGTTTTGCCACAACAGGTGGAAACAGGTGCTTCTCTCCTTTCTTGTGCATGTATAATTGAACATTCTGTACTAGTCTCAGTACATGCTCACAGCAGAAAGTTTTTGCAGTCTGTCCCTACTGCAAATCTCTATCTATGTCAAAAATCTACTCCTGAAACTAGTTTTTGTCAGGTAGATACTCTCTGAAAGTGGTCATCACCTTCAGGACTTGCATTTGAGCCAATTGCTTACAAAAGTTGCCTTCCAGCCAGCCTTATGTTTCTTTTCAACCTCAGAAAACTAAAGAAGCAGTCAATGTTTTGCTATATTTCTTGACAGAGGGGAGGAAAGAAGTACATGCATGGAAGTGTGTTGGACTTCCTTTCCTATTTGTACGTATCCAGGAGAGAACTCCAGTGTTTTTCTTAGCTTAGTTCATGACAGGATAATTGTGGGGGCTGGTACAGGGTTGCTGATCATTGTTTTCTTATGAAAACATAATAAAAATTTTGCGATTATTTACACTATTTTTTCTCTTTCTTCCATCCTGCTCATGCAGCTTATGTTCTGTTAAAGGAAAACATGATTTAAGACTCATTTTAAAATGTCTCTGAAAATGACATAATAATTACAAAAAAAAGCAGTGTAAGGCAGGTGGAAGAAAAATAGGATGGTAAAATGAAATACCTCTGAGGACAGTTTCGTTGTGCAACATTTGGCCTTAAATAAATGTACGGGCCTGCTTCTGAAAATATATTACATATGTCAAAGGAACAGTAATTAAACTGCTCCCTCTAAGCCTTTTTGATAGCCCATTTTCAGAATGAATGGTTGAGGCTGAGAAAGGCCACTTGGCATTTAAGAACCCTACCTTTAGGATATTATTCTCCTTGCTTTCTCATGCTCACATAATTTTACTTTTTCCTACCATCTTAGAGCAATGCTAATATCATCAATTTTTGTTAGGGAAGATCTGTAAAACATGAATTAAGTGACATGTAAATGTAATTGGTATTTTCATTAAAAACAAAAGATCAGTTTGCCACGTGGTGAAAATGGCAAATTCTGCATTTTTCATTAATTAATGGAAATTGATAGAAGCCAGAGTCACTTATACTAGATCACTCAAAATAATTTTTACCTGATGAAAATGGCATAATGGTGAGTAAATAATTAAAAAAGACAGGGCATGAATAAGACCCATGATACATTTTGTCACATGAGATAAATAAAATGAGATGTGATGGAGTGAAACTCTAACTCATTTTTAACGAAACTGGTAGATTTTAGAAACTTCTTCCAAAAACTGATGTAATATCATTAATGTTAAAAGAATTATTTTGACCATTACTGTTTCACACGACCTGTATCTGTGAAGCAGATTTCTACATTATAGTAATTATTATCCTTGCAATGACATATCTGTATATAAAGAAAAAAAAAAAAGCAAGTATAAAGAAATGCCTTTCATTTCTTTTAATGTGGGAATTTCAAGAAAAATTGCAGCAGAACGAAATAAATAAAATTTTGTGTTATCTCTAGGAATTATTCAAGAACTAACAATCCCAGGTGACATAAAAGTCTTTACTTTCTCTATTCTGCTACAGGACATATTTTACATTAATTCAGACAATTGTATTCCTTATTGAAACAATTTTACACCTTTATGCCATTTCTTTTCTGATTTATGTATACTATGTAGCAGTTTATTTCCATGAATCGTAAATGTGTGCTTCCAGACTACCTAATATGGATAGTTATATGTCATATATTTAATGCATTAAAATAATTTATTTGGTTTTTTACTTTTTCTAGTTTTGACAGTGTGTATTGGAATATTATAGAGATGCAAGAATTTTTTCTGCTATGAAGGTGAAAAGGAAACTTTTATCTATTTTTATCTCTTTTTTAGTCTCTGATTTTTAACACAAGATTTTCAGATTTTTTTCTTCATATTGTAGTATTATATTTTATATTTTATATGTTTTAACTGGGACAGTAATAAAACATCAGCACTCCTGCACAGATAATAGTCTTTATGGGACTGTTAGGAACTTTTGAGTTTCTTTGATTAGTCTTTTGCTTTGGGATTATTTTTCTTTAAGTGAAGTTTGGAAACTAAAAAATATAAATACTGTCAATATGTATTCCATAAGGGTATACCATAATAAAAATTAAAGCCATCTTATTTGTCAGTCAGAAACAAAGGATATCTGAAGAAATGTAGAATGGAATGACATCAATTACAGGCCTGACAGAAATAACTAAAATGAAATGTCTTCTAAAAAAGAACATTTTCTGGAACTCAAAGAAAGACAATAGATTTAAAACTCTTAGAAATGTTAATAATCCATGGAGTTTTTTTCTCCTGCAAGAATAGAAATGTTCTTCCAGTAGAAATAAAACAATACAGACTTTTGCTTTCCCTTTTGATAAATTGATTCACTCACAATATTTTAAACGGGACAAATCAAATTTATGAGAATTTTTCAGTTAATTGCAAAAAAATCCCCATCGTTATAAAGGGAAAAAAAATAGGGCATTTTAACCATGAAAAATAATATTTTACAAATGTGCCTGAGGTTCACATGTAGAATTAGCTAGTTATTGATTGTTTTATCTCTTAATACAAGTTAATTATTAAGATTTTTTTTATTTCTTACTTTGAAAAATATATACTAATTAATTCCATCTTCTGTTAAGAATTGGGGGGAAAAAGAAGAATATTCATTTGTCAATTTAAAGCTTTCTGTCTGTGGCTAGCTATCTTTCTCTTAATGTATTCAGTTGCAGTCTAATTAAATATGCTTAATTTAAGGCAAATGCTTTAATTTTTTATTCCATTCAAGTTAAAAGTAACATGCAACTTGAGGTCTTAGAGAAATAGTGACAGACAAATGTCTTTAATAACTGCCGGCTGTGAGTTTCCATCTTTGTAAGACCAAAAATATGTAGGACTTTAAATGTCACAAGCCAATGTTTGTTGCCAGACTTTGATATGGAGAGAGGGAAATCTGAGCAACAATTCAGACATCTACTGAAACCAAAATATCTACAACGATATTTCCATATGGACTGGTTATCTATGGAGTATTGTAAAAAATTAAGCTTGTTTGGTATCATATTAAGAAAAATTACACTGGTTATTGACCATTGTTTTAAGGAAGGAGGAGGAAGCAAGTTCTGAATATGACCATATCAAATCTGCAACTGTATGGGCAGAGAATTAATCCTACATTATATAGTCTGTGTTCAAGCACATTTTTCACTGCTTCAAAGATTTTTCAGAAAAGATATTTTTCATCATCCCTCATCATCAACATGGTCAATTTTTTCAGAAATGATTTGAGCAATAATTATCTTTTCCTTATTTTTAAAGAAATACACTACATTACATTTTATACATTCTAAAGTAATGAAAACTTTGCTGCAGTAAAAAGTAAGAATTACATGTCAGAATTAAATATTTTTAGTAAATATTGCTAGTGAGTAAGCAATTATAAAATTACACAATTGAAAACGATAATCAAGTTTTCAATAATTTTAATGGAGCCTGAATGTTTAGATGTACATTTCTTACCTTCTAAGTAATCCTAATGTCAGCAGTTATTAAAGAAAATTTGCCAAATTTTGTTACAAAACCAACCTGAAATCAGGTTGATTTTAAAGTCTTTGTGAAAAAATGAAGACTCAAATAGGTAAGTTCTGTAAATTCTTGCTTAGTTTATATAGAGACATAGCAGAAATCAATATAAAATTATTTTTTGCTGTACATTCACAGCTAAGACTCAAGAGAGAGCTTTGTGTTTTCTGTCTAACAGTTACATTTTATATGTAAATATCATGCCAATTTTGTTAACATTTTAAAAATATTTAAGCATTTTAAAATATTTCTGATAATAATGAAAGGCACTAAAAAGTATTTGTCTTCCCGAAGTGTGCCAGTCTATATTACTTCTATGTCCTTTTTTTATCATAGTACAAAAGAAGGATTGGCTTTTATATAAATCTTTGGACTATGCAATCCTTGTAATATTTTTGCTAGCATTCCTGGTGAAATGGTTTTGGTTGGGATAGAGTTAATCTTCTTCTTAGCAGCTGGTATGGAGTTGTTTTCTATTTGTGATGAAAACAGTGTTGATAAGAGAGACCCAGTAATCCCTCCTCACTTTTGTGGCTTCAATACATTGTGGTTTTTTCCCCATCGACTTTACTGTATTTACTGTATTTACCATATTTACCACTACTTTGAGGCTTTGTTTATTGTAACATCTTTCTGGAACCGACCCCCCAGGAAATTTGAGGGATTACTGTATTTTGTTACTGATAAGCAACACTTACACAGCATCAAGTGCTTTTCTGCTTGTAGAACTGCCCTGCCAGTGAGACTGGGATGGGGAACAAACTGTTGAGAGGGGACACAGTAGGAAAAATCAACCCTCACCAACTGAGGGATAGTCCATACCATACGACCTCATGATGAGTGTATGAAGTGGGGGGAAGAAAAAGGAAACAAGGACATTTGGAGTGATGGTATTTGTCCTCCTAAGTCACTGTTAAGTGTGATGGAGACTGGATTTCTTGTAGGGGGCTGAATATTTCCCTGCCAATGAGTGAATGAATGACTTGTTTTGCTTTGCTTCTATGAGTGGCTTTTGTTCTATGTACAAAACTCTCTTTAGCTCAACCCACAAGTATTACACTTTTACCCTTTTAGTTCTCTCCTGAATTCACTGGTGGAGGAGTAAGCAAGGGGATGTGTGGTGCTTAGTTGCTGTCTGGGTATAAACATGGCACCTTATTATAGAGGAAATCCTGGTAGGAGTGTGTTATAGACTGCCTGTCCAAGAGGAAGAGGTGGACCTATTGTTATTTAAGCAACTAGAGGTAACCGCAAGATTGGCTTCCCTAATACTTGCAGGAGACTTTAATCTGCCTGATATCTGCTGGGAACTTAACACAGCAGAGAGGAGGTACTCCAGAGAGTTTCTAGAGAAAGTTGATGACTGTTTCTTGATGCAGTTGGTGTGAGAGCCTACCAGGGGTGAGGCTGTTTTCGACCTACTGTTTACAAATAGCGACGGGTTGGTTGACGATACTGTGGTTGGTGGAAATATGGGTTGCAGTGACCATGTGATGTTTTCAATTGACAGTGTGATGAGAAAGGGCATGAACCAAACCTCCATGCTGGACTTTCAGAGGGCAGATTTCGGACAATTTAAAGATTTAATTACGAGGGTACCATGGGAAATAGCCCTTAATGGCAAAGGGGTCCAGGAAGGCTGGACGAACTTTAAGAATGAGTTCATGAAGGTACAGGAGCAGGTGGACCCAATGCGCTAAAAGATGATTTGGAGGGGTAGAAAACTGGCCTGGATGAGCTGAAGATGCTCCTTAAAGAATTAGGGGGAAAAGCCAGGATGTATGGCCTTT
>WEKX01026950.1:0-11805 GCA_013390025.1 Pitta sordida | reverse complement strand
GCTCAGAGGTGACCTCATTGTTGTTTACAACTACCTGCGGGGAGGTTGCCGCCAGATGGGTGTGGATCTCTTCTTTCAGGCTGATGACACCAGAATGAGAGGACATGGCCTTAAGCTACACCAGGGGAGATTTAGACTGAATGTTAGGAAGCGGTTTTTCACAGAGAGAGTGATCGCTCATTGGAATGGACTGCCCAGGGAGGTGGTGGAGTTGCCATCTTTGGAGGTGTTTAAGAGAAGATTGGATGAGGAGCTTAGTGACATGGTGTAGCTGGGGGGTGTAGGGCTGGATGGTCCTGTGGGCCTCTCCTGGCTTGGGGTGTCCTGTGAGCCTGTGAGAGATCTCTGGGGTGTGCATTCAGTCTCTGTACGGGTGTTAGATGGTGAGTTGGACTAGATGATCCTTGTGGGTCCCTTCCAACTCATAGTATTCTCTGATTCTGTGATTCTGTGATAGTGGCTTAGCCATTTTATCCACCAGTTCCTTCAGGAATCATGGATGCATATCATCAGGTCCCATGGACTTGCACACCTTCAGGTTCCAATGATGGTCTTGAACATGGTATTCTCTTACTATAGGTAGGAGTTTTTCAGTCTCCCAGTGACTATCTTTGCCCTCTGCAAATTGATTTGTTTGGCTTGAGCACCTGCTCTTGAATATTGAGTTAAAAAAGTAATTGAATACTGCATCCTTTTCTATGTCCCAGGTAACCCAGGTAACCAGGTCTCCCATTTCCTCTCAGGAAATGCATACAAAACTAGTTCCCTAACTTTCCTTTTATCGCTGACATACCTATAGCAGCTCTTCTTTTTGTCCTTGGGATCCCTGGCCAGATTTAATTCTATCAGTTTTATCTTTCCTAGACTGGTCTCTGGCTGCTTATACAGTTTTTATATATTCCTTCCAAGATGCCTGTCCCATTTCCATCATCTGTAAGCTTAGTTTTTGTGTTTGAGTGTGTGTGGCATGTATTGTGTGGACGGGAGACAGAAAGCTAGGTGTTCAATATACTGTTGAATGATATTCTTATATTGTGTTCAGTGAGGTGGGGTTTTTTTGTTTCTTTGGGGGTGAGGGATGTTGTTTCTGAGGGGTTTTTGGTGGCACTTTTCATGTCACTGTGAAAAATACCTGCATATTTTGAGGGGATGAACATATGGCTCTATGCTAACAGATCCATTTTCTACTTTTCTTGAGCAAAGTCTTCAGGGAACGTATATTGCAGAAAGAAACAATTTATTCTGTTTGTCATTCTCAGTCTTTTAGGAAATTTGTATTGAAAATGAGCAGGGAATATATTTTTTTCTTCTTTTAGTGACACCCTAAGGAATATAAATTTGTTACAATAACTCCTGATTTGAGTTCTGTTTGTCAGACAGTTTTTCCAGTGTTTCCAAAATACCAGATGCAAATGTCTTCAAAACAAAGTTAAGATATTCTTCTATATAATTCTTTGATGCATTAAAGAAAGAACAGGCTCAAAAATAGATGACAGAAGTTTAACAGATCTGTACTTTGGGCCAAACTGCTGGAAATAAATGTGCAAACTGTACAACTATCAAACAATTAACTTTTTGGGCTGCATTGTCATCTATCCTTAGGGTAAAACAGACCAAAACACCTGTTAAATAGCATAAAACCTAATTTTACTTAAGAGCCTTTATTTCCCTCATTTGCTTAGTTCTTGGGAAAAATGCGATCAGGAAAAATATTTGGTTTCCACTGTGTAATGAAGTGCCAATTAATTCTAGTTCCATTCACTGTGTATATAGTACTTACTCACAAAGCTATATTCATTTGCAGATGAACTGTGTAGCTCCAGGAAGCTGTTACAGGAACTACAATATATATAAAAAAATAGCTTTAGATTGTGTCCATGTACACTCCTGGAAGGCATACTTTTAGTTTTGTTGGGGTAGACTCTAATGATTTAGGTCAATAAAAGTACAATGGATTTTATTAAAATCATAGAAATTATTCTCTGAATGTACTTGTGTCCTTGTTAATTCAGATATGCCTAAAATGAAGAGAAGGGTCTTCTGCATTCAAAATTAAAAGTGTATGGAAGAGTATTTTAATTTTATTCATAGATTTAATTTAAGTCATAATATAGTAGAAACTAACTTTCCCAGTACACTTGTCCCCTTTGCTGCATTCAGCATCCAAAAAAATCTCTACAAGTTACTAGACCTTCAATGAGTAAATCTTAAATTTCTCACCCACAAAACTACAGACCACTACTAAGCCCTAAGTAGCCCAGAAAGTCCGTATGTTACCTCTTAAAATTAAGGTGACATTAAGAAAATGACTACTATGGAAAATAAGGACTTAAATTATTTTTCTAGGACCTTATTCTTTACTGCCTATCCATTTCAAAATCCTAGAGAAAAGATGAAAAAGGGACCTTTATCATCCAAAGAAAAATAAGTGGTTTAAAAAAATGGAGATCTGTACCCATTAAGTCTGTAGGTAAAAGAAATATACATAAAACACTTCTCATAAAAACACTGCTTCCAGTTAGACTGTCCAAAAGAGACATATTGAAAAAGTGAGTGAATATTAAGTCTAACCTAGTTCTATATCTAGAACCTGTTAGTTAAGAATTTGGTATCTATCTATTTAATGCCAACACAGAAAGTGTGGGCAACATGAAAATTTAGTCATAATACCTGGACTCAAATGTATAAGGCAGGGTAAGACATAACTAAAAGATGACAACAAATCACATAAAAATGAGTCCCAAATCATTCATCTGTAATAACAATTAAGTTCAATTCAGGGTTTATATTCCTCCACCCACCCAGAAAGCTGATCTGAGAATATTTTTCTCCTTTTTTCCCCCAAACAATTACAATCTATAGTAGTTGAATTATTTTATCACATAGAAATAAACACTTATACTCCCTAATGATGACATGCATTTTCTAGCGAACAAAAGGTTCTGTTGTTTTCAGATTTTTTATATAAAATGTATCTTTGTCTATAATAATCAGCCATCATTTCTGGCAATATCCCTGTGGATCCCCTGCCAGCTGGAAGGAAAAACAATTATATAATTGGCATTTCTTTTAAGGTAGCAGCTTCAGAGTTATTGTACAAGCAACAATTTTCATCAATGTTATTTAGATGCTTAAGACTTACCTTTCCCTATTTGTTTCAAAAAGCCATTTTCATCCTTTTTGATTCAACCCCAAACTGAAAGATAGCTGGAAGCTGATGTCTCCGTCTGAAGATAACATGAATGTTTGAAAAAGAGTATCAGAATGTTTTATGGGATTTACCAGGTATTTCTAGTTGAGAATAGGAGAGATAGATGGATAAGGTTTCATGTCTGAGAAAAGTCCATCTGAGTAAAGATGAGTTATACCTTGCATTGATGACAGTCCCTCTTTCTATTGCATGTTTTAACTAACATCAACTTTTGTTAAGTAGCATTTTCTAGATGTAAGGTAAATAGTAACAAACATTAAGGGAAAACCATTATGAGCACACCAACCCTCAAAAGTTAAAGGGATGAGAACTTAAAAAAACCCAAAAACTCAAACCAAAAAAATCCCTAAAATCCAAAACCCAGTAGAAACTTGTAACTGCAGTCCTTATTTGCTGGCTGATTTCTTTTTGGCATTACAGTAAACCCTCAGGGAAGAAATTCAGGATGAAAACATATCTGGTATGGAAACATCTCTGGTATGGAAACAGGCAAAAATGTGATAGCCAAAAATGAGGGATACTGTAAGAACAAACCTGACTTTGATACCTGGACTGAAGAGTTGGTACACAGTAAGGTTACAGTAAAACACGCAGTCAGAGGAGTTGAGGAAGCATCCTGAGAAAAGGTTTAGAAAGCACTATGGAGAAGGGAGTGATGAAGAAATATTCAAAGGCATAACTAATAGATGAAATTACAATGTATTTAGTCAGGAATAGCACTTAAAAGGAAAAGAAGTAAATACAACGGCCGTACTTTATACTGATGGAAAATATACTGTTTGTGGGTGAAGCTAAAAAGTAACTCAAGAACATATATATGATGAAGAAGCAAGCAGGAGGGCGAATAGCTGCACACTTTAATGAACTATTAACCCTGCAGACAACATTGTATTCTATAATAGCAGCATCAATGTAGGTATAGTAGAATGACAGAGATTTTAGGGTGTCAAGTTGTAATATAAGAGACAGCAGGAGACAAAGAGACTAAAAATATATATATTAAAGATAGCATCAGAGGAGCTGTAGCTAAACCACTTGAAACAGTGATTTGCTTGATCATTGTGTTGGGAAGAGCAGCTGGCCTCAAGAATGATACACCATAGCAACATAGAGGGTTTTGGATTCTTACTGCACTTCCATAGGCAGTTCCCAGGTATTACTTCATGCTGTTTCATGTCTTCAAGCTCTTCTTTTTATCCAGAGGCCTGAAACTTTCAGTGTTTGAGTAACTTAGGAGTTAAAAGAAAGACAAAGTTGGGAGTTAGGCACCTACGTATCTTTACAAATTAGACCCTTAAACTCAGAAATGCTGCAGTTATTTCATGGTGCTTTTATTGTTCATGGAATTTTGGATCATAAGATACATTTGTATTTTTGAAAGTTTGGTCCATAGGCATACAGTGTGACACATATCTAAAAAAGTAATTAAGCATGAATTTTGGGTACCTAGTTATTCTTTAAGAAGACAGGTTGTGAGTGAACTGTGATCCACCGTCATAAAATACTAACAATACACCTTTCTGTACAAATACTTAGACCCTCTCAGGAAAAGTTATCTCTGTCACATTTCTCACAAGTTGTTAAATGACCCTCATAATGGAACTTAAAACGTAATAGTGAAGTCTGATTCAATTTTGCAACAACTCATATACATAAATATGTAAATCCAGAATGGAGTAACTATTAAATTCATTTTCTAGTGAAAACAGCTGAATGTGAGCTACTAAAAACAATGAGTAAAATGCTAATACAAGTTTGCATCTTAATCATGTTTCTCACTTTGTGTAAGTGAAAAACTGTGCACCAGTTAGTACTTTTACACTGGCCAGATTCGGTGGCAGACATGTTGGCAGGTGTTACATGGCTTCTGAATAGATGTTCCAATAATTATATAGCCAGTTTTGCATTTGTTTTTCCTCTCTCTGCTCCCCACAGCCCCCAGTCTTCTCACTCAAGTGTGTAACACCTCAATAGCTGATGATGTTCTGATAAGGGCAGAGTTTCTCCAAGTTTCTACCAGAGTCATATGCACAGAATATAGCTCAACACATAACCAATAAATAAGTCCTTGTTACAGTGTGCTCAGAATAAGGGAAAAAAGAGAAAAAATGGCTAGGTGCATCATGTTCTGTATGTTGTCCTGTCCCATTCTTTGTACTGCAGGTGAAGGATTGTGCTTTGAAACCAACATTCTGCTCTTTTCATGAGATAGGCCCTTCATTGTAATGAAGTGTATCAAGCCAGAAATACTATGCCAAACAAAATCAGTGGCAGAATAAAATAACTAGGCAATTATTTGATTTGCTTCCAAAAGTCATTAAATGCCCAGATATTTAGCCATAGTTAATTAATATAATCATTTTGGTTTTGCAGAAATGGCCAAAAAGTTGTCTGGAAGATCTGAAAAGCATTTCTTAAACTTCTAGTTTAAGACTTGGCTACAACTTATTTCATATCCAATTCAAGCCCGATATACAATAGAAAAGGAGCATAGCTTTGTACTGTACCATGGACAGTAGTATTCTCTTTTTGTTAGTATATATAGTATTTAAATGGCATCCAATAGTGCAAGTCTGGCACAATAAATAAAAGTACTAGTTGAAACAACTTTCTTTTTTTTTAAAAAAAAGTATAAGATCTAAGAGAGGGAGAAAAAATACGGACATGATTTTATCCTACAAGATAAGGAGATTCAGTAAGAACATATCTCAATAGTGACGTGAATTTATAAAAGCATATGTATTTGCCTCTGTAGGTCATGTAGTTAACTTTGAATTAGAAACTTCTATACAGGTCTTCTTGCAATCTTGTACCACATGATGTCTAAAAATTTACTGGACCTCCACAAACACCGAAATCACTGAACAGAGCAATTTTTATAACATTTTTGAAGCGACTAAAGCAATGTAATAAAAGTAAATACTAACTAGATGGTACCTTAGAAAAGGAGTCAAATTATGAAGAAATTTGACTTAATAACAGTGAAATAAAGAAACAAAAAGAAAGAAACTTCTGGGAGTATACTTTTTCAGTATAAGAAGCAGTGTTCTAATTCTTCTTTAATGACTTAAGAGGATAAATTTTTCCTCTAAAAAAGTATTGGCTATACACTGACAGGAATAAATTTGGCACTTGGCATCAAAAACAACTGTTATGATCTACTTAAGGTTTTATAGATATATTTTGTGGTACAATTTTGCTATTCCAGGCTAACGCAATAAAACAAAAAAATAGACTTCTGGCATTAAAACTAATTCGTAAGTGGAGTGAGGTTTGGGAAGGAGAACCAGATGAGGTCAGTCACATGGTAAAAGTTTCTAAATAGGTAAGGGATTTAAAGCTAAGGATCCAATGCCAACACTTGTTTCAAGTTTTAGCAAAAACACCCACCCGAAAACCTCACAATCAAATAAGCTTTATATCTTTTGAAGGCAAGTAAAAGCTAGGAACTTTCCTCAAGTATGTATAAAATATCAGTCCCTGCTGAGACTGTAGTAACTGCAGTGACTACTGTAAGAATCTTCTAGCCTTTGATGTCATTTCATCCTGGACTTTTATATATAAACACCTTGAATCAACTAATGATTACTTTTCCTCAAAACAATTTAAAGGAGCATCTGGATGTCCTTTAAATACAATGAAATGGAGGAAGATGCAGGAATGTGAGAAAAACATTAGGATGAAGAAGGACTTGAATTATTGATAATAAAATCCATCTTCAGAAAGATGAGGCAAAAATATACTGTATTGTTTTCACCTTCAAAGTGTCCCCTGAACTGTATATCCATGTGGCCACTCAGTTTTGAAGACAATTGCTCCATAATACAGCCTTCCTGGCAGACCTGAGAAGGAAAAATTTTGCTTTTTATTCAGAAGTCTCAGAGGTTCTTGCATATTTTGTTAATAGCAATATCCACTATGAAATATTATAGATTAATCTCTCATGCTGTTTCTGAAAAGCAAACATATACTCTAGACTTCTCATACGTTGTAAGGATGGTTCAAAATTGTACTTAGGAAAGGAATAGGCTGTGGTTACAGTTCATGCTGGCCCGTTGCTAACATAAAAGTGAATTCAGGCAAGAGAACAGACTCAGCAATGTATGTAATTATTTAAATCTCATGGTCAAGGTCTCAGGGTTGATACAACCTACTAGGGAGTTTAATGTTGGAATACAAGCCTGTTCCACAGTTGCATCTCTCATCTGCAATGATAAAACTTGAGCTGTCAGCTGGAAGAGAAGCAGACTTAAAGCTCTGTAGGTCAGCCACAAGGGAGAAAGGCATGCTGACACAGAGAAAGCATTAGCACTTAGGGGAAAATCTACTCATTGTATAAGTACTAATAGATTAAGTTAGCGTAGAAACTCATACTGGTAAGCACAAGTTCTCAGGAGTCATTTATTGGAAGGAGTATGAGCAAACATTCAACATTGTAAGAACATCATATATAGCAATGAGAAAGAAAAGAAAGAATGACTAAACAATCATCTCCAAGAACAAAGCAAAACTAAAGAAGAAATATTAACTGCATGCCTTGGTCATTAATTTCAAAAATTACTGCTCCTCAAGGAGATATATTTTATAGAGCTGTTCCAGTTGTTCTTTTGCTGATCTATAGGGTTTTTATTCAAGATAAGAAAAACAAGAAAGAAGATCAGATCAAAATCTAGAATGTTTCTTCCACATCAGCTTCATCATTTGGGTTCAAAATATTAAATCTCTTTTCAGCATATGTATATATTCTCAGTCTCTGAGCTCTGCAGAAGGGCTAGAATTCCAGAAGCTGATAGGAACAATAATGCCTTTAGAAATAGATTTGTAGAAAGCTTTAGCCAGAAAAAGGAATTAGAAAAATAAACAACCCAAAATTATTTTATGCTGGCTGCAGCTCTTATTAAATGGAAGATGAATGAGGACCTTCTATTTACCACAGATTTTAATTTTTTTTCTATTTTTAACTAGAGACATATTTCTCTAGACACTGAGTTATGGTCTTTTTCTGATTTTTTGTTTGTCCTTTTGTTTATTTTCCCAGATGATATTTATTATTGATTAGAAAGATAACATTTTTAATGACAACAAACCAATGCAATCCTAAAATCAACAGCTGACAGAAATGAACAAGTGCAGCACAATGAATATATGAATAAGAATTGAGGCTCTGAGGTGGGGTTAGATTCTCTTGCCCTCTCAGGTTGGGGAAATGTGCCATTACATCTCCCTCAGAATGGCCTGGCAACTCCAGTGGCAGTTTCTAGAACTATTTCCATGTAATAAATTTGTGCGAAGCAAGTACACATGTACTTTTCCCTATCTCTTTGTCTTTCTAGCTCTGCAATACTTGAAATACTAATAGGAATGTTGCTGGAAGAGTTATTGCTCAAAAGTAAGAAATTATTGCTAACTTGGTCAGTCTCTATCTGTCAGGGTAGACTTTAAATTCCAAAATATACAAAGATTTACTAATTGTACAGGTTGGTAATTTTTAAACTACACAAGAAAGAGAAAAAGAGAAGAAGGAAAACCCTTACTATACCATTTGACTTACTGAAACCTATCTCAAAAAGCGTATTTGGAGTTACTCCAAATATTGCCAGTAATTGCTCTTTTAGTACTTTTTCACAATATGTTGTGATTGGAATGTTGTGAAAAAAAAATAAAGCTAAGCATATATATGTATATAGGTATGTATATGTATGTAATATATATATGAATAAAATTAACTGCAATATTTAAAGTGTGTCCTTTAGGCAAAATACCCCAGTTAGAATATAAGTTAAAATTCTTGACAAGGTACTTATATGCAACACTGACATTCCTTAACCAAAGTTCAAACTGATTTCAAGTAGAGGTTTGATTCATAAGGCATTTATTTTGCTACTCCTCTGAATTGCTATGGCACTCAAAAACCAATCAACTCATCACACAACCAACGCAAAAAGGAAAAAAACCAATCAAACTCCAAAGGGTTTAAGGTGGCCTTTGTGACCTTAATGTAGCCAAATATTTCCCAAAGCAAATGAACAATATTAAAATGGTGCATATATATATTATGTCTGCACATCAAATTCATAAGTGTGACTGCATAAGCTTCAGTAATACCTTGTGATACCTTGGACATAGTGTTGTAGTTTGACCCTGGCTGGATGCCAGAGATTCACCCACAACCTCTCCCAGAGAAAAAAACTGGAAAAAAGGTTTATCACAGGCAAAACAAGACAAGCTACAAGTGAAGAATAGAAAGGATTTATTTATTTACTAACAAGATCAGAGCTTAATGTGAGAAGCATCGTTTTAAAGGGAACCTTCCCCCCCCCATCTCCTCCTTCCTCTTACAACAGATCTCATATTCCCTTTTTTCCACCAGGAGAAAAAAGGGGAAACAGGGGTAGGGGAAAAGCCAGGCAAGTTGGTATTTCTGATCAGTTTTAGGGTAGGAAACCATCTCTCTGCCTTTTCATAAAGTCCTCTCTCTCTAACAAGAGAAAAAGTCTTTCACGACCCTTCCCCAACGTGAGTCCTCTGGACCCAAAGGGCGACAGCTCTTTGACTCTCTGTTGCCCGAGAGTCACAACACAGGATGCAGTTTTTTAAGCACTGGCTGTGTGCTTCATTTTGTGAGCCCATCCTAAAGTACATAGATCAGATCCTACTATAATGTAATTCTGCCACAAAGTGTCTGTCCAAAGGATCTCTGCCATCTCTACTGAGTTCTGTTCTGGCCACGTGTTTCTGGGCTCTAAGATTATCTGCAGCTTTGCAGCATGATCCTCCATCTTCAGCATGGCCTCAAGTGGATTCTGCACCTCTGGCTTCTCTCTCTCTATTCCATAGGTTTGCAGGCAGACAGTCTGCTTCACTATGGTCCATTCTACAAGCAGCAGAAAGACGCCTGGAACACTCCCTACCCCTCCTCTGGCTGGCCTGGCTGTGGTACCTTCATGGCTGCTCAACCTCTCACCACCCTGCTCCAGCCATCTTCTTTGCTATTTCTCTACTTTTTTTTCTCCTTTCTTAAATATGTTATCACAGAGGCGCCTCTGTCTGCTTCTGTGCTTGGCCAGCAGCGGAGGCCCAAACAGCAGCTGTCTGGTGTTAGTTCTACTAGTTTGTCCCCCCCCTCACTGCCAGAGGAAAAAAAGCCCACTCAAACCAGGACACACAGGTTCTTCCAAAATGAAACTGAGGGGTATTTTTCCCTTCTGTTCAAACCCCTGTGTTTTTAGCCAGACATCCAGTCAGTGAGGAAATAATATCTCACCTTCCTTAGGAAATGTAGTCCAACAAACTCAGACACAGACTCTATTAGTGGGGCATCTTTCTCATCAGTTTTCATCCCATCTCTCCCCAAACCTGCTGGAGTTCATACATTGTAACCCTCCTACAGTTTCATTAACTTAAACACCCCTGACACAAGAGAGTTTAAATGTTCTTCTAACAGGATAATATAATGCACATTTACTTGATAAGAGATACATGTACATATTTTGTAATTATATCAGAATAAATCATCAAAATTATGATCATTGCAAGGGTAAATCTCACCCTAAGTTTGTTGATCTAGTTCACAAAATAGAGGTCTAAAAAGGTGAGCATAAAATTCAAATCAAAATTTTTAAGCTCTTGAGCAGTGTACAGATTTGGCCTTGACCTTTCCCACCACAGACAGCAGCTAAAGACACACCATTTCTCTTTACAAAATCTGGATACTGCGTCTCAGATAATTGTATGTGGAAATCCAAAGAAATGGAAAAACTAGGAAATGGGCTTGTCAGATATATTGATAATAGGCTTATCAATTTTTTTTTATAATTTCTACTTCCTAATAAACATTCCAAAAACGATCTTACGTTGGGTGTAAGCTGCCTCTTATATTCCAGTAAGTGCTTATGGCAGATCACTTACAGGTTTCAGGAGAAATTGACTCTAGCAACACTGATTTTTACAGCAGCAAAACTAATCCACAAGTTTTTAAATACATATAAATAATTTTTTAAAGTGTGTATCTACCATGATCAATTCCAATAGAATTCCACTTGTATGTTTCTGTTTATATTTTATCCATAATTTTGAACATGATGCAGCATTGATAAATGAACAAGTGTTTACTTATGAATGTACTCAACTAGCAATGGTTTCTCTTTAATACACCAATATTATTTGATGGATAATATAACTGGAATTAATAAAGTGGATAAACTGTACAATGGCAGTGCATTCCCAGAATATTTCTGAATGTACTACTACACAGATCAAAGGCAAATTCCCATTTGTAATTTCACTCTTAATTTAATATTTGAATTTGTGGTAACTTACTTTTGATTAGGACAATGGCTTTTTTGTACTCAAGTCAGATAAAAACTTCAGACATAAAATCTTCAGAGATGTCTTTAACAGAAGTAATTTCCTTTGATGTGATGGAATATGAAAGAGGATTGATTCCCCAAATCATTTATATAATGCAATGGATTAATTATCAGTTATGAAAAAAGGAAAATATACACTATTTTAAAAGAACAAACTTAAAACATATATTTACATATACACAACATATCCATTGGTGCTTCAGATGATCACAGAATCACAGAATA
>WEKX01026931.1:14951-29412 GCA_013390025.1 Pitta sordida | reverse complement strand
CCCCCGTGGGCGCGGAGCAGCGCCGGGCCCTGCCGGCAACGAGGCGCCGCCGTGCATGTCACATCCCCGCCCCTCACAGTGACGTTGTTCCGGTGGGGGCAGGCGCTGCCGGGGGTGCGACAGAGTACCGGTGCCGCCTGGATGGCAGCGGATGGCGGATATCCGGTCTGGCGGCGGGCAGGGTTGAGAGTACATCTCGGTGGAGGCGGCGGACACAAGGGGATAAAACTCGGGGGGCACTCTCTGCCGAGATGCATTCTGACGCGCGGGTGGTGGGTGCCGTGGCGGGACGGCTCACTCGGGGCCTCATTCTCTGTGGTGTGCTGGTGGCTGCCCTGCGGCAGCTGGAGAGCGGCTTCTTGACGCGGAGACTGCCGTAGGCTCTGGCAGGGCCGTGTCACCCACCAAGAGCTTGGCATTGTCTCCGATGGTGCAGGGGAGCCCATGGAAGGCTCGAGGAGCCCTGTGGTCGTTGGGGCAAATAAAGCATAAATAGCACTTTGAAAAAAAGAGGTAAATAAAGCATAAACAGCTATTAGGAAAGCGGGAAAGATCTGTCATTACTGATCTGTACTAACACGTGCCTGCGAGAGACAGGTGCAAAAGACAGACAAGGCCAGCTCTTCATGATGTGAGGCACTACCTCCTACAGCACATGCACGTATTACTACCAGGACTTGGGTAAAACGTGAGCACAGCCAGCCATTTCCCTTTTCTACAGCCCATATGGACTGAAGTCTGCAAAAGCACATGTAATTCACAGATTCCCAGAGTATCAGCACAACCCTTCTGTTCATGTGATAACCCTGCCCTACATCCTGAACTGCTTTACTCATTCCCACGCACTAGCTGGTTCCAGCTTCCTGCTCAGGAACAAACATGCATGCATTGACACACATCCCAAAAGGTGCTCCACTCCTGCAAATCCCTCCAGATAACAGCACAGGCCTATGCCTTGTAATCTGCCTGTAGTTAGGGCCTCCTACTCACCGGGTAACACCTTGAAGTTTGTAATATCCCCAACTCCAGCAATTTTTCCTGGTGCCTAGGAAAGGTGCAACCACTCTTGTCGCTGCAGCAGCCAGCAGCAGGTATGTGGGATCTGACCTAAAATCCTGCTTTGCATGCTGGTACCAAGACTTACTCGGTTTATTCACAGAATCACAGAATCACAGAATCACAGAATCAGTAAGGTTGGAAAAGACCTTAGAGATCATCGAGTCCAACCTATCACCTATTATCTAACCTAGCCAAACCTGTTACCTAACCTATTACCTAATTACCTAACCTGTTGCCATCCTGCTACCAACACACCATCCTACCTATAACACACTACCCTAATATCTAGGTCATGCCACCAAGTACATCATCCAACCTTTTCTTAAAAACCTCTAGGGACGGTGACTCCACCACCTCCTTGGGCAGCCCATTCCACTGTGAGATCACCCTCTCTGTGAAAAAGTTCCTTCTAATGTCCAGTCTAAATCTCCCCTGACGCAGTTTAAGACTGTGTCCTCTTGTTCTATCACTTGTAGCCAGAGTGAAGAGACCAACACCCAGCTGGCTACACCTCCCTTTCAGGTAGTTCACCTTGGTTCCCCCAGTAGGTGCACCTGGGACACACATACTGGTCTTGCCCAAGCGGCTGGAGCTGAGGCCCTCACTGTGCATTTTGTTGGCATTGAGAGCTTACCCACTCCCATCACTGACATGATAGGAGGGATCTGTACCCTGAATGGTCATAGTCTGAACTTTTTAAATGCTGTGGGTTTGTATGTCAGCTCTTAGGCAAAGTGCAACTCACAGTGACAGTCCATGTCTGGGTTGCTAAAAAGGAAAGATGGAAGGTAATCCAGGCTCATCAACAGTGGATTCTCATTTGTAGAGCGGGGACGAGAGACGCGGACTCCGTATGCAGGTTAACACACTGAATCTCTTTATTGAAATCCCAAGCGATTCTTATACAGTTAATTAAACATGTTTTTCACACTGCAGGTGGTGTTTACCAGTGAGCTTCACATGAGAACCTGTCTATAAGTTTACATACTTCAACATGGGAAAGCGGGGAGTAATAGCTCCCTCTGTGGGACCCCTTCAGGGTGCAAGGACGCTCCCACGGGAGCACCCAGGGAAGTGAAGGACACTTCTCTCGTTACCGTGAGAGTGCTTGAGGGAATAGAAATCAACATCTTTGGTACAGTGAGATTGTTTTAGTTAGCTGCAGGCCTGTCTGACTTCTCAGCTTCTCTCAGGCCTTTGCTCTTTTTCATGCTGTGATGCTTTTTAGCCAAATGCGGCTTGCTCCTACAATCATTTATGAGCTCAAAAGAAGCAATTCTGGAACTGCTTAGGGGTTCTGGTTTTCTACACAGCTGAGAAGAGCAGAAATATTATGACTCCTCTCCCATTGCCCGCACAGACCAGCAGCACTTCATCCCACATGCAAACCTATTGAATCTGGGACAAAACCTTCCTTTTGGGAGGCCTGGATCTCACTTCCTCTGGGGTCCCTTGGTCAGCCAGAAGGGTTTTCCTCACAAACAGCTTTGTAGAATTAAGAGTAAGAAGGGGTCCTGAGTCTCGTGTCCTCCTGAGCAGCAGCCACAGCACTGGCAGTGCCCAGGCTGTTGACAGTGGGACCTATAGTCCATATTCAGGGACAACCCTCAGTGCTCTTTCTGGCATGGCTTGGCATGAGAGACAATGCCCCTCAGGCATAACAGCAACAGCTCCCCTGAGAAAGGAAGTCACTGGGAGATTCAGGCTTTTCAATTCCTGAGTTTGTTTAGCATCTTCCGTATTAGCTGCATCACAGTGCAAATACATTAAAATTGTAAGTGCCCCTCCAAATTTTTTTTGTACAGACAGGTGTTCTGCCTCTCCACTGACTTTCTCTGAGCCAAAGCTGACTGTCTGGATCATCCCTCAATATCCACACCATAAGATCCCAGCTTCACTGCTTTGTTGTCACAGAATCACAGAATATTCTGAGTTGGAAGCGACCCACAAGGATCATCAAGTCCAACTCTTAAACAGCACCAACTGCTTCCCTGGCGGGAATCGAACCCCCGGTCTCCTGGATGAGGGATGGGGACACTCACCACTACACTAAAGTGGATTTCCTCACCATGGTATTCAAGACATCTCCAGATTGCAGTTGTCCTCTTCTTTCCCTGGCTAGCTGGGCACCTCCAGCAGCACGACACCGACAGATGGAGTTAGAAACAATCTCTGATGCACAGCCTACCCCAGGCTGTTGGCCTCAATTTGTTGTTATCTTCTCAGCCTTCATTTCGGGTTCCACCACTTTCATACACCTGGAGCTGCATAAGGGCTTATTGGCAGGTTTTTGGGTTGCTGCACTCTGCTGCAAAACATTCAAGTGTCCTTTTGGAATGGAAACCACTCTGGCTTTGCTCCTTCTGGGAGTTTGTTCCTTCCAGTATTCGTGATCACGCGGAGATGGTTTACCTGCGGGCTGCCACGAGATGGCAAGATACTCCCAGCATCCCTCCCAAACCTGCTTGCCAGCACCACAGGCTGGAGCAGTGCAAGACGGGGGAAGCAGCAGCAGAAGCAGCTGAATTTCACTGGATATGTTTTAGCTGCTGCTCGACGTGTGCCTCTCCGGAATACTAAGATTTGCACTTTTTCTCTGATTCCTGGAAATCCAAGGTAGAGCTTATGACTGCTCACAACAGAGATGAAACGCCCAGTAATGTCCCTGCTGATGACTAGGAGCTTGCAGAGTGACAGCAAGGACACAGAACTTCCTCTCTTTATGGCATGGTCCTTAGGGAACTGAGAATTCTGTTTGATGTTTCTGCAGATATTAAAAAAACTGAGAGCCTCAAGAGATTTTTCATCTCTACCCTGTCTTTATTCTCAGTATTCTCTCCTGTACTGCTATCAGAGCACAATGCCAGAGTAAATGTCAAAGGTTCTCGAAACATCCTAAGCTCCACATCCTGACACTGGCCTGAGACCATGTCAGGATGATGGCAGGAACAAGAAGCCACCTTTTCCTCACAGGTAACATGGAAGTGGGATCAAAGCCCCCATAAAGGTTTAAGAAATACCTCCTTCAAGTCTAGTGGGAAGGTGCTCACTTTGGCTGGGATAGAGTTAATTTTCTCCATAGTGGCGAGTATGTGGCTTTGTTTTGGATTTGTGCTGAACACAGTGTTGATATGACAGAGATCTTTTTGTGACTGCTGAGCAGTACTTACACAGAGCCAAAGACTTTGCAGCTCCTCACTTACTGCAGCAGCAAGGAGACTGGTGGGTGCACAAGGAATTGGGAGAGGACATAGCTGGGATGCCTGGCCCCAAATGATCCAAGGGATATCCCATACTGCATGGTGTCATGGTCACCATATAGAGGTGGGGGGAAAAGAAGGAAGGGAAGGAAATTTGGAGTGAAGATGTTTGTCTTCCCAAGTAACCACTGCATGTGATGGACACCCTGCTTTTCTGGGGATGGCTGAACACCTTCCTGCCCATGGGAAGCAGTGAACAGATTCCTCATGTTGCTTTGCTTCCCTAAGTGACTTTTGCTTTCCCTATTAAGCTATCTCTATCTCAATCCATGAGGTTTTTTTAACTTTTAACCTTCTAATTGTCTTCCCCATCCTACCACAGAGGAGTGAAAAAGAGTTACAGTATGTAGTTGCCAGCTGGGGTTAAACCATGAGAGTTCTTTTTTGGACACAATGTGGGGCTCAAGAGGTTCAAATAATGACAGACTTGATTTGAATGTGCTAGAAGAAATGTTCAGCTCTTATTAGTGTTTACTTATTAATCAGCAGGGTCCTGTGCTGGCCATGCGGCTTACTCACCCAACTGTGTATGGCAATCTAGTGCTCATTAGTGGCAGGTCACTGCAGTGCTGTACTGGTCATCACCACACTCTGCTGTGCCTGGGAACACTTTGATAACAGCCATGGCAAAGTGCCTGGGCTGGCAGGTGGCCAGGGTATTGCTGCTGTGTTTGTGCTGCTGTACTAGACAGGCTGAAACTCGGGTGTGAACCTAAGTCAAACCTGAGTCAACCTGTGACCTTTGTCCACAGTGCAGGACAAGAGTGGTGAGGAGTCCTCCCCCTGAAGGAGGGGGAGGAATGCTCGAGATGCCAGAGCAGAGATTCTCATGCAGCCCATGGTCAAGCAGGATGTCCCTCTGCATCCTATGGAGGTCCATGGTGGAGACAGTAATTACTGTATCAGGAACCCCTCACTGCAGCCAGACTAGAAGCAACGGGAGGAGTTCATTACCACATTAAGCCCTATAATCTGGCACAAAAGGACCAGGGGTGGAAATTGCAATGGATGATCCTTTAAACTCTTTTAAGCCATTATTTGAGTTGCCTGTTCCAGGAATTGCTAGAACAGGGACCACACAAACCAGTGGAGGAAGAAGCTTACTAGAAGCAGTGGCAATGCAGCAGTGACCTGACCTGGGCTTTGGTGCCCAGTAATACCATACAACACAGGACTTTTCCTGTCCTGTGACTACCAGAACAGACAGAGCCCCAAGTCATGGAATTCAGCTGACATTATGTGGACATCTGTGGACATTTGATGGACACTTGCAGGGGTGGTCTGTAGACTAAGGGAATGATACCCATGTATTATATGAAAGTATGGAAAGGGGACAGGGCATGTTAATGAGGTTGTATTGAATAATGTAGGACTAGAGCATGCCATAAATTGTATCAAAAAAGGAGTAAAGAATGTACTGGCTTTGCCTGAGGTTGACTTAATTTTCTTACAGTGACTAGTATGGGGTTGTGTTTTGAATTTGTGTTGAAAAGAGTCATGATTATAATACAAAGTAGTTTTTGTTACTATTGAGCAGTGCTTACTCAGAGCCTTTTCTGCTCCTCACCTACCCCACCAGCAAGGAGGCTGGTGGTGCATAAAGAGTTGGGAGAAGCTTGGACACTGCCAGGACAGGTGATCCCAGCTGACCCCAGGGATCTTCCACACCCTACAGCATCACACTCTGCATATAAAGCTGGGGGAACAAGAAGGAAGGGAGAAACATTTGGAGGGATGGCATTTGTCTTCCCAAGTTGCTGTTAAGGGTGATGAAACCCTGCTTGCCTGGAGATGGCTGAACAGCTGCCTGCCCATGGGAATTGGTGAAGAATTCTTTTTCTTTTCTTGAATGTATGGCTTTTGCTTTACCTATGCAAGTATTTTTATCTCAACCCATAAGGATTTTTACTTCTTCTCATTCTCTCCCTGATCCTGCTGGATGAGGGAGTGAACAAGCAGCTGCATGGTGCTTAGTTGCCCACTGGGCTTAAACCCCACCTATGAAGTTTTCAACTGCAGGGCTCCACTGCTCCTGCTGCCACCATGGCAGCTTGTGACTGGGACGGAGATCCAGGGGGATTCAGGTGCAGCAGGCGAGCAGCCATACCTTCTGGGCGGTGGGCACTGGCACTGTGGCGGGCTGGGGAAGGTGGTGACGGCCATTTTACCGATATGACTGCATGCATGGCTTTTCCAGTTTCTCTCCGGAAGCAACTGAGAACTCTTCTGTGTTCTAGTCATGAGAAACGCTAGGAGCAGCTCCTGATTGGTGGGGGGGGGGGTAGAAATGGAAACAGAAGTGGAGTTGTGGGGTTTTAAAGTGCAGAGTTTGGATGCTCTCTTTCTCCTCCAGCAAGCATCGGGCCAGGAGTTAATGTCATAGGTCGCTCTGTGTGGCCGGGTAGAGATCATGTGGAGTCCCTTCTTCAGTACAGTGCTTGGCTCGCCCCCCAAACCACATCTCTCCTCTGCCACTGATGCTTCTGCCACTGCTCCTGCCTTCACTCCTGTGCTGCCATCGCCGCTGCTGCTCCTGCTGCCTTTGCTTGACTGCTGGAAACCCCCAAACTTCAGATCCTTTTTAACAGGGTTTTTTTCCCCCTGATCCTTTTTTTGGGTTTGGTGTGGGTGGTTTTTGTTTGGGTGGCTGAGAGTCACAGCACAGGATGCAGTTTTTTAAGTACTCGCTTCACTGCGTCATTATGAGGCCATCCCAAAGGACATGGTTCAGATCCTACCACAATGCAATTCTGTCACAAAACGTCTGTCCAAATGATCTCTGCCGAGCTCAGCTCCGGTTCCGTGTTTCTGGGCTCCCAAAACATCTGCAGGTGTTGCAGCATGATTCTCCGTCTTCAGTCGTGGCCTCAGGTGGATTCTGCATCACTGGTTCCTCTCTCTATTCCATAGGTTTTCACCATGGTCCATTCCACGAGCAGCAACGAGACACCTGGAAGAACATTCCTACCCTTTCTCTGGTCGGCCTGGCGGGCCCCGCATAGCTTTCAGCTTCTCCACATAGGTCCTGCTCTGGCAATCTATATCTTGTTACTAACTTTTTTTTCCCTTTTCACAACTATGTTGTTCACAGAGGTGACCTTGATTTCCATGGCAGCGAGGGAGGCCCAGGCAGAAGCTACTAACCCCCTCGCTGCCAGAGGAAAAAAACCTCAAACCATGACAGCAATACAAGTCCACATGCCCTATCTATACACTCCTCTTGGCTCAGCTCAAAATTACTAGATTTCTCACATCAGGAGCTCCTGACGGCTTGAGAATGTATGGTTGTGTGTGTCCCAGAGTCAGTGTTTCTAAAGGAACAGGCGGGTGGAAGCAGTGGCACAGCCACTCCCTGCTTCACCCCAGGCTCCCCCCGTGCCCATAACGTGGCTTCCTCAACTGGAGCAGTTCCTCAGCTCAGCAGCCCTGACACCATGTCTTTGTTTACGACAAGTAACAGGTTATTTATCATTCCTTGGATGAGAGATCATTAGAGATGTAACAGGATTTATTTACAAAAAAAAAGAACAGGGAGTATAAATGGGAAATAATGTACGTCCAAGTGATATCAGCAGCAGGGGACATAAAACCAGGACTTCCCCCTCCCAACACACAACGGGCCCCACTCCCAATGCAACGGAATCCCTCAGACCCCTCACCAAAACACCAATACCCAAAAGAAAGTCCCAACAACATCAAAATACGGATAAAAACTGTAGCAATGTCCATCGGCTATCATCAGGGAAGGATGGGCGTCAGCGAGGGGTAACGGATGATGCTGATGTTCCGCAGATTCAGCTGGGAGAAAACAACACCAGCAGCGAAATGGAGGAGCCAAGGCAGCAGATGATTCCCAGTTGGGAAAGCGAGGGCGAGAGAGAGATAGTCTCTCACGCCGTAGCTTTTAAAAGCTTACCCAGTCCCTCCCCCAGTAGTGTCCTCTCTGTCCAATGGGGTAGTGCTCCGAGCTGCCAATCTTATCTGTCTTCCGCTAACTCCGGGAGAGCCAGTGGTCCACATCATCATCATGGCAGCCTCCAGCTGCCTCCATGTGGCTGCCACCAGCTCGAGCAGGGAAAAAACCAGGCAGGGGTGCCACTGCCACTGTGTGCCGTGCTGCCATGGCAGCCCAGGACCTGTCTGACGTGCCCCTCCGCTCCGTGCTGCCAGCACTGGCCTCCCGCCCATGCTCATCCTGCTGCTCCCTGAGAGCTGATGGGGGCAGTGGCGCCGCTCATGGGGTCCCAGGAGTCTGCACTGCTGGCCGGCCGGCTGTGCAACCCCCTGGTGGTGGTGAGGGGGGCCAGGGCACAGGGAGGGCTGCGCCGTGCCACTGCACCCCNGGCAGCCTCCAGCTGCCTCCATGTGGCTGCCACCAGCTCGAGCAGGGAAAAAACCAGGCAGGGGTGCCACTGCCACTGTGTGCCGTGCTGCCATGGCAGCCCAGGACCTGTCTGACGTGCCCCTCCGCTCCGTGCTGCCAGCACTGGCCTCCCGCCCATGCTCATCCTGCTGCTCCCTGAGAGCTGATGGGGGCAGTGGCGCCGCTCATGGGGTCCCAGGAGTCTGCACTGCTGGCCGGCCGGCNACAAAATGTGTTACCACCTAGCTTATGCATTCACTTTCCCTTCTCTTTCAATCTCTGTTCAGCTTGTGCTCATGTGCTTACTCAGAGAAGTCAAGAAGCAGATAGAAAACCCATCAGCTTGTTTCTTGAACGTAATGAGAAGGGCTTTGACCTAGTGTTTAGCATCCATCATCCTCTCCTCACCCATGAAGACGCAGTTCAGAGCACAAAGCATGTATTTCCTGTCACATTGAAAATGGTACAGCAAATAACTATCTTTAAGCAGCATTAACCATTCAGATGAGATCACCAGAGATGGCTAAAGGAATTTATGCATAATGCTGATAAAATCTCCCTCACAACTTTATTTTTAATCCTTTTTAATAAAGCATAGTTTATATGCTTTATATGTTTATAAACCAAGACTGGTTTATTAGTGTTGAAATGGTTTGTTTAGGTTTCAGGAGGGTGTTTGGAAAAACTGTGATCAGCATGCCTTTGATTAGCATAGCTAAGAGGACTTCTGTTTAATGAAATGATTAGTTGATTCACCCAGGTATGCAGCCATACTAGCAGCTGCTTCAATGGAGACAAAAGATTCTCCTTCAAATACAAGCTTCCCTCATTAACATTAATCAGTAGCCATAGATACATGTTAATTATAAGGTTGATAAGAATATGTTAGGATAGCTAACCTTGGAAACACTGAAGGTTATAGAACAGGTTATCTTGAGTGTGATCCCATGGCATGTACAGGACAAGCAGGGGATCAGGCCCAGCCAGCATGCATTAAAGAAAGACAAGTCTTGCTTGATCAACCTGATTTTCTTCTATGACAAAGCGATCCACCGAGTGGATGAGGGAAAGGCTGTGGCTATTTTCTACCAGAACTTCAGTAAAGCTTTTTATACTGTTTCCCATGGTATTCTCATGGAAAAGCTGGTAACCCATGGTGTGGACAGGTGCACACTTAGCTGGGTTAACACCTGTCTGGACAGCCAGGCACTGAGAGTGGTGGGGAGTGGTGCTGCATCGAGTTGGTGACTGGTCACAAGTGGTGTTACCCAAGGCTCAGTATTGGGGCCAGTCCTGATTATTGTCTTTAACNCTGAGAGCTGATGGGGGCAGTGGCGCCGCTCATGGGGTCCCAGGAGTCTGCACTGCTGGCCGGCCGGCTGTGCAACCCCCTGGTGGTGGTGAGGGGGGCCAGGGCACAGGGAGGGCTGCGCCGTGCCACTGCACCCCCACCCCAGAAGAAAATGGAAAAAATTCAAAAAGAAAACCAGGTACATATGTATTAACCCATGACAAACAAAAAAGTCGCCCAGGCTGATCCAACCTAGCCCACTCTCATAGCCAGCCCAGGGGTACCAAATTCCCAATGGCAATAATGTGCCGGGAGATGGGGATAGTGCCCTAGCCACCGCTGGAGCAGTGCCTTCCCGGCATGGGAAANCAGAGATGGCTAAAGGAATTTATGCATAATGCTGATAAAATCTCCCTCACAACTTTATTTTTAATCCTTTTTAATAAAGCATAGTTTATATGCTTTATATGTTTATAAACCAAGACTGGTTTATTAGTGTTGAAATGGTTTGTTTAGGTTTCAGGAGGGTGTTTGGAAAAACTGTGATCAGCATGCCTTTGATTAGCATAGCTAAGAGGACTTCTGTTTAATGAAATGATTAGTTGATTCACCCAGGTATGCAGCCATACTAGCAGCTGCTTCAATGGAGACAAAAGATTCTCCTTCAAATACAAGCTTCCCTCATTAACATTAATCAGTAGCCATAGATACATGTTAATTATAAGGTTGATAAGAATATGTTAGGATAGCTAACCTTGGAAACACTGAAGGTTATAGAACAGGTTATCTTGAGTGTGATCCCATGGCATGTACAGGACAAGCAGGGGATCAGGCCCAGCCAGCATGCATTAAAGAAAGACAAGTCTTGCTTGATCAACCTGATTTTCTTCTATGACAAAGCGATCCACCGAGTGGATGAGGGAAAGGCTGTGGCTATTTTCTACCAGAACTTCAGTAAAGCTTTTTATACTGTTTCCCATGGTATTCTCATGGAAAAGCTGGTAACCCATGGTGTGGACAGGTGCACACTTAGCTGGGTTAACACCTGTCTGGACAGCCAGGCACTGAGAGTGGTGGGGAGTGGTGCTGCATCGAGTTGGTGACTGGTCACAAGTGGTGTTACCCAAGGCTCAGTATTGGGGCCAGTCCTGATTATTGTCTTTAACGATGACCTGGACAAGAGGATTGAGTGCACCCTCAGTCAGTTTGCAGATCACACAAATTTGGGTGGGAGTGTTGATCTGCTGGAGGGTTGGAAGGCTCTGCAGAGGGATCTGGACAGGCTGTATAGACGGGCTCAGGCCAAATGTATGAGGTTCAATACGGTGAAGTATTGGGTCCAGTGTCCTAGGGTGACTCAATTGTGTATATATATTCCATATCTTTGTGTTTCACTTTGTTTGGGAGGGAATTTTGTTGTGGATACTGGTCCTTAGCGACCAAGGTAATTTTCTCTCTCTATCAGAAAGAGGACAAAAAACCCCAGAAGCAGCAGTTGGAGGAAAAAAAACTTTCCAGTAGTACGTAGGACACAGCTGCAGAGGTTTAGAGCTTGTTGCTTGCTCTACCACAGCTGCACTATATAAGAACGGAGAAGGGGCCCTTGGGTGGGTGTGCTCCATCCCTGGGGGTTCTTCCTGCCTATCTCCTGCTTTTCCCTTGAGGGCTTCCAGTCGTTGGAACCTGAGCTCCAGCTACTCTCTGGGCACCTGAGAAGTTTCTGCTGTGACTGTCTGGTGGAACTTGTCTGAGTTCTGCAGGACTTTTCACATCACAGGACTGTGGGATATCTCAGGGGTTTTTTTTTCCCTCTCATAACAATAGACTTTGCTGGTTAAAACTGTTGTATCTTGACTTGTGTATTTACTAAAGTAAATAGTTTGTGTTTTCCACAGTTTGCTTTTTTTTTTTTTCCCTCCAAACCTAGTGAGGGGGAGGCGTGAGTTTTTTTTGTTTTGATTGGGTTTTTTTTTGGCTCAGCTCCAATTTGCCTCAAACCCCGACAGTCCAGTCTTGGTCCACAACCTCAGGCAGAGCTACAGGCTGGGGAAAGAGTGGCTGTCCCCCTGTACTTGGTGAGGCCATCCCTTGAGTCCTGTGTCCGGTTCTGAGCCACTAACTTTAGGAAAGACTTTGAGGTGCTGGAGTGATTCCAGAGAATGACAACAAAACTGGTGAAGAGATTAAAGAGTAAGTCATATGAGAAGTGGATGAAGGAGCTGGGTTTGTTTATCTTGGAGAAAAGGAGGCTCATGAGACCTTACTGCTCTCTATAAGTACCTAAAACAAAGTTGTAACCAGGTGGGAGTGATTTAAACAAATTAGTTTCTGGACTCAAGGTTTGCTTGCAAGCTACATAAAGGTTTATTTTTGGCCTCGGGAACAAGGGAAAAACACCTTTGAACCAGCAAAGAGTTCCCTTCATCTCCCAAGCATCTCAAAAGGCCGAATACAAAAGGTAAAAAGCACGACCCCAGCTCTCTCCCCTAAGTGCATCTGCCTAATACACATGCAAAACACCTCATAAATATTTATTCCATCACCATTATGTCAAATTCATGCTTTGCTTTAAACCTTCAACCAACCAGCTCTGATGCTTTACATTCCTTTGCTCTGTGTTATGACTAAAACTGTTCTGTTTATCATTCTGCACTGGGAAACTAGAATTTTTGTCTTTCATATTGAGCCTTAAATTTCAGGCCTGGCAAATGCCTTTAAGACCTACTAATTCTTCTAAATCCAAGTCTTCTAGCTATTTCACTAAAATCTCTAAATTTCTAAGCCTTCAAATTATATGTATCTCACTAAAATCCATGAATTTCTAAATCCTTAAATCAGGAGTTAACCTCTTCTTCCTGAGATCTAAGTGACAGAAGGAGAGGACATAGCCTCAAATTGTGCCAAGGGAGGTTCAGATTGGACATCAGGAAGGACTTCTTCACTGAAAAGGTAGTCAAGCATTAGAACACGCTGCCCTGGGATGTGATGGAGTCACCATCTCTGAACATGTTCAAGAGATGAGTGGACATAGCACTTAGTGTTATGGTCTAATTGACAACATGGTGGCGATTGGTGAAAGGTTGGACATGATGATCTTGAAGGTCTGTTCCAACCTTAATGATTCTATGATTCTAATGTTGTAGCTGAGTTATTTAATGAAGACTATTGAAAACAGCCAAAACCAGAAACAAAATCATTAGCCAGAACACTCTTAATGCTTAATTCAGATTTAAATCATTTTAACATATGATGATAATCAATTTCTAACAAGGTACACCACCAAGGAAGCTGGAACATAATTGCATTTCTGCAATATGTGTTGTTTGAAAGTAGAGGAATTGTGCAATTTCAAACTAGAGTTTAATAGAGCATGCTTAATAGTAATTATATGCTTTCAATATTCTATTATTTATTCAGTACTACCTGCAACCTAAAGGCTATATAAATACAGGTTTTGGTAAACACTTGCAAGTTCATGGTAAATGGAAACCATACAATCATTAGAAATCCCAAGATGACCACATAAAATGCATTTAAACCTAAAGGCACAACTTCAGACTGCAAATAGCATCTAGGTCACCACAAACCAAGAAGCAAAAGCTACAAATTCCGTGGTAAGAAACTAAAAAATATTTATGAGACAGAGAAGGATAAGGGTGAAAGAGACACACAAGAAAGCGTAAGTCAACATTGAGCCCAAAGGACATGTCAGAAGGTGGTATATCAGAGGGTCCTTTACAAAGACTTGTAAAGTGCTTTGTGATTAGAAACACAGAACAGAATTAGAACTGGTTTGTCAGAGTTACTGTGCTGCCAAATATAAAAATTTGAACAGATGGGTTTCCTTTCTCTATATGCAAATACAGACTGGGAGTTTTCTTGATGCATTGCCATTAGAGATCTACTCTACTGTTGGCTGCTGCCGTCTTCCATCTCTTGACCGGATGGAATCCACCCGAGGGTCATGAAAGAACTAGCAGATGAACTCACCAAGCCACTCTCCATAATTTACCAACAGTCCTGGCTTACTGGTGTTGTGCCACAAGACTGGAAATTGGCCAATGTGACACCCATCCACAAGAAGGGTAGGAAAGATGATCCTAACAACTACAGACCAGTCAGCCTGACCTCAGTCCCATGCAAAGTCATGGAACAGATGGTCTTGTGTGCTATTACACAGCAACTGCAGAACAACCATGACATTGGATCTAGTCAGCATGGATTTCGGAAAGGCAGGTCCTGCCTGACTAACTTGATCTCCTTTTATGATCCAGTGACTCGACTGGTTGATGACAAAAAGGCTGTGGATGTTGTGTACTTGGACCTTAGCAAAGCCTTTGACACGGTTTCCCACAATAAGCTTCAGGAGAAACTTGTAAAGCTTGGGCTGGAAAGGAACATTTTATACTGGGTTACAAACTGGTTAGAAGGGCGAGCTCAGAGGGTGGTGGTGAATGGTGCAACATCGGACTGGCGGCCAGTCACCAG
>WEKX01026923.1:6108-19484 GCA_013390025.1 Pitta sordida | reverse complement strand
TCTATAGGTTGGACTAAATGATCTTCAAGGTCCTTTCCAGCCTTATCTATACTGTGATACTGTGATACAGTGAAAATAGTGTATTCAATGATAGGACCTAGGAACTCTGTCAACAGCTTGACATCATCACCTGGGATTACCTGAGTTAATATTAATATCTGTGCTCTACAGATTACCTACTGATAACTACCGTCTTGTAAAATATTGTTTATGTGTGAAGAAAAATACCTTGTATTGGCCAGGTTTTAAAGTTCCATATTGTTAAATTTGAATGCCAATTGATTATTTCTTTTGTATCAGCGAAACAGTACTTTAGTCTTTTTCTCTATAATATATTGTTGATTTATCTAGGCTAGCCCTAGCTGTATGAAATAACAGAGTGATGCTTTTTGCTGAATAATCACAATTAGTTGTCAGTTTCTTAATTATTCCAATGAAAGAATGGAATAATTCTGATCAGATTTTTAATCTGAGAAATCTGTTAGGGAATAAATAAAAATGGTGTTGGCATCAGGTACTAGATGACACTTTTTAAAAAGACTTAGTTATGGACATGATAACATTTTTAAAGTAGAAATGATGATGCCAATGTACCGCTGCCTTATCAGAAAATACAGCTGTGAAGAAAATTCCTCATCTTAACAAGCAATATGTTACCTGTCACAATCTCTGCAGCTACTAAGTTTCTTCTATTAATTTATTAATTTATCTAATTTGGATATGAGGATAAGCAGAAGCTGTTATTCCTTTTGTTATTACAGTCTTTTAATTAAAATAGTGTCTGAGAAATGTATGTTATTAATGAACTCATACTCTGAAACAGTAAAAGAGTACCATCACACCTGCTTGTTAAATTTTAAATATATTGTAAGGTGAATGTCTCTAGAAATGTAAAAAGAATTAATAGCACATGACAACTGAGAGCAAGAAAATGCTGTATTTTTTAAAATCAGCAGATAACGTAAGGGTCCAAAGATATATCCCCTTGTTCTGCAGGAAATGTGTAAGCAGAATTAATCTCATTAGCCCAAGGAGAGGAAATATGGCAGCAAAATGCCAATTTTTTTCCTGGTGGAATTGAATTGAGCCTTATATCACAAACACTCTAGGTTGTAAATCTTACAACTGGGGTTCAGGAAGCAAATTGAAATCAGGCATGCTAGGCACATAAATTGAATATGAGCTCACTAGAGGAAACAAAAATCCCCAACTCTAATACCTGAATGAAATTTGTGTGAAAGATGGCTGTGGGAAGCATTACCTTTACATAGACAGTATTCCTTTATAACGCTAGAAAAGCTTTGATCAAACCTTTCCAGTGATGAGTTTTCATCTCTGGAATTTTACTCAGGATGAACCTACAGTGGAGTATATTTCTGATTTGGAAATACATATATGCAAGTTGTTTTACTGGGGAAAAGACTAAAAATGGCTCTTTGGGGTTTATTTTCTTTTATTTTATTTCATGGAGAGGACAGAACTTTTCTCAATTCTTTCTTTTCAAGAGTTATTTTTGGTCTCATCATTGACTTTTTTAAGAGCACAGCAAGGCGATGAGTCTGGATAAGCGTGTCATGAGACCATTTTTACTTCAGTCTCAAAGTTTAATCAAGACAAATAAATTGTAAGTATTTGTTTTTAACAAGTCTAAATCCGCTTTAGTACAGTGGTGAGTGTCCCAGTCTCATACGGGAGACCAGGGGTTCGATTCCTGCCAGGGAGGCAGTGATGCTGTTTAAGAGTTGAACTCGATGATCCTTGTGGGCCCCTTCTAACTCAGAATATTCTGTGTGATTCTGTGTAAATGTCGGGTTCTGCACTTTCGTTCNAGTGATCCAGCATTGGAATGTGTTGCCAACTGAGGTGGTTGGATTGCCAACGCTGGAGGTGTTTAATGGTAGACTGGACAATATGTTGAGAGTCATGATATAAATGTTATAGATGTTAGGTTTTAGTTGGAGTATAGGTTGGACTAGACAATATTCAAGGTCTTTTACAACCTTATCAACACTGTGATACTATGATGCTCTGATACTGTTGGTCTAAAAGTTTGGTGGCCTAAAATTTTGTGTAGTCAAATTTTGCCTTGCATTCAGAAGTCTTTCTGTTTTCTAAATATGTCAGAAGCCCCATTCACTTAGATTCAGTTGTCTTCCAAATATATTGGAGGTCCAACATTGGCTTCAACATCTACTTTCTTTTTGAGTTAAGTTCTCTGGACTGGATTCTTTTGAAAAGGAAAAACTGTGGAATGACCCCCCCATTTCGTATTCTTCTTTTTCCATTAAATATTTTGTGCTTTCTTAGGGTCTGTATGTGTTTTGTATTTTTGAGACTACTCTTTAGAAGTACAGTACTTTTCTTAGACTAAATCATTCGTCTAATTATGCCTGTCATAATATTACAAACCCATATGCACTGATCCTCCACATATTCGCGATCCGTAATTTGCGGGATCCAAATAGTCGCTGTTGATTTTCCCGTGAGTTGTGGGACCTGGCAAGTGCGCAGAACACACAGAACCTACCACGAACCCAGTCTACTCATGAATATGTAAATTGGTCCCAGCCAGGAGACACCACAGCATGACCGGTGTGCGTTTAGTGTAAAGGTGTGGTTTTGCATGGCTGGAATCGTTCTCCGGGTGATAGGTTGGACTTGATGATCTCTATGGTCTTTTCCAACCTTACTGATTCTGTGATTCTGTGATTCCACCAGGCTACAAGACAGGGTGATGGGGTTGCCATTGTGTATGTCTGTTCATGAGAGCAGGAGGCACCTTCCCGCATCCTGTGGGGGCTGGTGGGCTGGTGCCCGGCCACGCCGCGTCAAGCTGGGGTGGGCAGACATCCGTGGCATGCCGAGCCAGGACAGGTGGGAAGGAGCTGGAGCCAGGGAAGGAGCTGGAGCCAGGGAAGCCGCTGGAGCAGTTACAGGTGGAGGCAAGGGGGGCCCTCAGGGTATTTGCATAGTTGGCATTGTTCTCTGTCAGGCTGCCAGAGGCTGCCAGCATTGTGTGTGTCTGTGTGGGAGCGGGAGGCACCTTCCCCCCCCATCCCTGCAGTGCCCTTTGTGGCTCGGGTAACAAAGGGAAGGGTGGCCCCGCAGTTCCCGCCTCCCACACCCACCAGGCAGCCCCCTCACTCCCTCTGGGCTGCTCCGGCACCGCTACCTTGTCCCCCATGTCCAGCACTGGCCCACAAGAGGTAGCTGGATTTTCAGACTGAAAAACCTTAAAAGAAATAAAAACAAACTCCAAAAAATGCTGGCTGCCAGTTCCAAATCAGAGGTCTACAAGTTTATGTGAGTGTGAGGCAGGTCCTGGTGCTGCGCGAGGAGCGGCACGTGCGGGCATGACAGGGAACATGGTCGAGCTGTTGTTGTTTCCCCAGCTCGGAGGACACTTCACAGACTGCATCACATCCTGCAACAGGACCCGGGGGGGAGCGGGAGGGAGGTGGGCTGGGCTGAGCTGAGCCGAACCTCCACCCTTCCTCCCTGCCTGCTAGACGTGTCCATTTTCTGTCTGCCCACAGAAAGCTCTTCAAGTGATGCACAGTAGATACATAAACTTTCACAATGGAATAAAACTTGCAAGAACAGGGAACCTTCTAACAGAAACTCTTCAGAAGTTTGCCACAGTCTGTCCCTGTCTGCTGCTGTCCTGCCTCCCTCTGTCTCCCACTGGCAACCGAGGCAGTGCTGTGCCGTGTCATTGCCTGTGGCAGCTGCTGCTCCAGGACGGGAGCAGCTCTCCTGCTCCTCCAGCATGGGAGCAGTTCAGAGTACCCCAAGAGTTCTTGGGGTAAAGAACTGCCCATTGCCCATTACTGTGCACTGCCATAGCCCTAATCTGAAACAGTTTTTGAGACTGTGCCTCCCACCCTCTGCACGGGCTGGCGAAGGGAAAACTCCCGCGGCTTCTGGCACACACAGGCATTCCCTGAGAGCTTCCTTCCATCCTGGGAAAGGCCTGTCCCGGTGAAGGCTCAGGAAGTGCAGTTGCCAGACCCCTCCTCCTCTGTGCCCACAGTCAGGCAGGTCCTGCGGCTGGGGCTTGGCAGAGCCCAGGGGCCTTGCTCACCCGAGATGAGCTGTTTTCTCGGTGCGCCTCTGCCATGTTTGAACACAAGAGACACACACCAGCAACCAGAAACCCCGACAAAAATCCCGATAAAACCCAGCACAGGCACAACAGGGAAAGGACAGTGGCAGCAGGCCTCACACCCACTTGGATCCGTGGGGGAGAGCGTGGGCGCCGGTTTCCCAGCTCCTAGCCGGTTTCTGTGCTCAGAAAACCAACTCTCTTCCTGGAGCTGGGAGGTGGCAAAAGGCGTTTCCTCCACTTTAATGAGGCAATACATAGGAAGCCACGCTTTCAGGACCATCCTCCAGATCTTATTAGGGGAGGGGGTGTAGCTAAGGGGATGACATACTTGACTACTTAGTGGGTTCACTATCCTTGCAGATTCCAGGACTCAAGTGAAGAGGGCCAGACCCAACAGCCCACGAGTAACGGGGGACTACTGTATTACTTTAACTGTTTGTGCTGAGAATAATGTTTTTTCTCATTATCTTAAAGATGATAATGCATGAATAACTATTGTGTTACTTGCTCTTTCCTTTTCCTATATATGCTGGTTGACTGAGTGTGATACTACAGTCATATCTCGCTTCATTGTGACCCCTCCATTGCAACCTTGCTGGTTTGTGAGAAATTTTACCTGCAAATCTGCCTTAGTGATTCACGGAGCTTCCTGGCTGACCCATGCACAGTGCCTCTGCTTTGCTGAGGGGCAGCGCCAGTCCTCCCTGTGGGGCGGGACTGGCCCGATTCCATGGGGAGGGCATGCGGTACCTCTCGCTCCTGTGGCATTTATGGTCCCATGGTGCTGTGGCCCAGTCCCTGCCCCGCTCTTGTGTGTCTATATGCCTAGTCCCTACAGTAGAAGGTTCACGCCGTGGTATGCCCCAGGCAGCCACTGAGACCCAGAGCAGTACCACCAGAAGCCACGCTGTCCCCTGTTACCCTAAGCTCAGCTGGGGGACTGACCCCCGCTGAGCACATGTTACTGTTTCCATGGCTACAGGTGGGGAAGGTAATGCAGTCTGTGCCTGAGAACTGCCGCCCAGTGCACCTAGTGATGACATAGCCCCAGAGAAAACACCCCACATACATGTGGTTGGGCTGACCATAGCAGAGCTGTGTGCTGTGCTGGGGCAGCAGTGGGACTTGCCCAGAAGTTAAAGTTTCCCAGGCTCCAAGAGCACTGACCTGAGCTCCAGGACACCCGTTTCCCACTGCAGCGCTGGAGCTTCCTCACTGCAGAGGTAGTGTAAGCACGAGTGGTGGCAGCAGCCCAGCTGCGGAAGTGGCAGCATGGCTGAAGGGAATCCCAGGGATTCTCAGGGATGTCCCCAGGCAGAGAGGGCTCAGAAATTATTCCCTTTGCTCACCTGTGCTTTGAGAGCCCATGGGGAGGAGGGGAAAACACTCCCCAGTGCTCCTGATTGGCTGGGGTTAGAGCAATGGACTTGGCCTGTATGCATATTAATGACCCACGCGTGTTTGCGTATCAGATGTTTCTCGAGACCCTGACGAAACCCATTCCTCACAAAGGGTGTTATGACTGTACTTCTGCTCAGCTTTGCTTTAAATTCCATCTTCCTGATTTTCATGGTTGAATTCCTCTATGGCAGTTCATCAGTACTGTCTGAGAAAGGAATATTTTTTTCAGAACACCAGATAGAATTCACTTGATTTTTATTTGTTTGAGGTTCTGGATAGGTATTTTACTGATTTTCAACAGGTATTTTGTAAGCATGTTTGAAATTGGTGCTTGGTTTTGGTGCAAGGGGTGTTTGTTTAGAAGTTTTTTCTTCTTGATGGAGCAGAGGGGCTATTTCTTATATTAGTTTAAATTGATTGACATGAACTATGAATTGCATGATACCTATGAATTGTAAGATACATATTTTTATAGCGTTTTATAACATTTCTCTGAGTTGTTTTCTTATATAAATACTAAAAGACCATATTTGTATAAATTTTACAAATTAATAAATATTTTGTAAAGCTTGTTTTGGATTGAAACAGTAATTTTTGGTTTTCTTACCTTCATGAAACCCTAATATTTTTGCATTGCTCCACATGTTTCAGAAGAGGAGATGAGGTCTTAATTTTTCGACTGATCTCACAGGAATCCAGTATTTTCCTTTGTGTGAATTTATGTCTTTCTTTAGTTATTATGGAGATAATAACTAAGCGGAGATAAGGTTGTTCTTTTTTACTGACTGTGAAGGATATCCAGAATATCTCATGCATTAAGCTGCTAAAAACATTTGCAAAACCAAAATTGCCTGTTATGCGAAGGCTTGTCACTTTGGAATTACTGCTATTAGAGAACTAAGAATACATGTTACTCAAGTGCAAGTCATACTTGAAGGCGTGCAGTGTGTTAGATGTTATACAAACTTCAGCTTTCATTTTAAAATATCTTTGCGTCTATTTATACAGCTAAACCATATTACCATGATTTCTAAAAACAATTCTAATAATGCAAAATGCAAGTAGGGATTGACTGTTTGTAAATAAATATTAAACTAAAGAGTAAAAAGCTTCAAAGCATCTGTGTAATTAAGCAACTGCAATAAAGAGTATGACATTTCATATTGAAGCCTATCTACAGCTGTCCTGAAAGGGAAGGCAGGAGGAGTAGATTAGTCTGAAGACTAGTAACAGAAAAAGAGCTTGATACATTGTGGTATTTGGGAATTCGTATACCTTGCACATAATTAAGAGGAGTAGTTTAACTTTTAAAGTTAAGACAAAAAACCATTGCTGAGAGGAACAGCTAGAACGGCTAGCATTTTCATAAGGGAAATCCATGGCTTGAGAACGCTTGAACTTGCAAAGCTGAACTTGCTTGAACTCATACAAAATTTTCATTTTAGTTAACATGGTGACTGTGCAGGAGAATAATTTATAGAGAATAGAAATATTCACTCTGCTGCAAACACTTTGGGACTTTCCAGGTAACCACGGTAACATGACCTTGAATCCAGCTAAAGAAAGAAATCACCAGAGATAAGAGGAGTGTAGAATCTGGAAACTGCAGCTGTCTGCCCTCAGAGGATGCTCCAATGAAAGAGCGAGCTATACCTAATGGACTTAGTGCAGAACCAATGTTAGAATAGTATCGTGTGTGTGATAGGCTTGTGTGGTGTGTGTACTAGAACACTGAGGGGATAAAAGGGATAGTTTGTTTACAATAAAGAGAGCATTCACCATACTTCTATGAAGATTCATGAATGACTTTGGCCTGACTCTGACTTCATGACTGTCACACACGTTTGTTGGAAAACGGCACCCATCAACTTTTTCAAATGCCTGTAGAAGTGGTATTATAATTTAACCACTTAGATACAGAGTTGGGTCTCCTATAACACGGACCTGTGGTCTTAATTTGGACCTGCGCAGCCCTACTTCTGCGTTGAACGGCAGCTGCGCTCCCGCCCCTGCCCGTGCCACCCCCACTGCCACCTGCGCCATCACCACCACCCGTTCTGCTGCCACCACTGCCACCACAGCAGGTCGTGCATGCGCAGTTGCGAAACAGGTCTCCTACATCACTAAAAAATCATGCCGCTAGGATCTGAAGCTGCAATATGGTGGGTGCGAATTGGAAGAGGGCCGACTGCACAGCTTAAAAATTTATCATTCCATAAATATAGAGCTTGCTGTTGCAACACTACAAGAACCATTTAGAGGAAGGAAGAAATAGCCATTATGAAGGAGTATTAGTTTATGTCAGTTATTTATGTATAAATGTTGCAGTGATGGTACATTTAAGGAGGTGGATGGCAGAATACAAGTAAGAAGTGAAGACAGTTTTAGAGACATCCAAAGACAAGGACTGTAGAAAATTTGATTCCTTTTGTCAATTGTAGAGTTACTACAGTTTGTATTTTTTCTCCTAATTGAAAAATGTTTGCTTTAATTACCTCCTATTACAAACAGTTAATCAAAGGTTGCATTTGACAGTTTCTTCGTGGATTGCAATTCTTTTCAAAGTCTTTTCTGATCAAAGAAACTACTAATGGATTATAATTAAATACATGTTTGAAACACTATCATCTTTAAACTCCAAATACACTGATTATCAGGGTTAAAACAAAAATAAATCTGGACATTCTTATATTCATTATGATACTCACAGACATTGGAGTCCTTTACTAAGAATTATTATATTCTAAACAATAGCAATGGGGAAGATCCTACTACAAGCCAATAAAACACTGACTACAATATAATTCTTACAATAAGTTTTTTTCTCTTAATGGACCTGCTTTAGGACCATGTTTATAATTATGTTTTCTAAACATACTTAGTATTTTAATTTTATTTTTGAAGTGCTTTTTATAACAAGTGTACTTCTTCCAGCTGTATGAAATACGTACCTCGTTCAGAAAAATTACCTAAACAATACAGCAGGAAAAAACTACGTTATGCTAGTTTTGTAACTAATTTATAATAGGTTTCTTAATATAAAAAACCCCCAACCGACAGTGAATCCTACAGCCCCTGAGTCTCTCTGTTGCAAGGAAGTCTGACTTTATTGCTGTATTTTTTTCACAAAAAGTACTCTAACAAACTGATTACTCAGAAGATATATCTGTCATTTATATACTAGGTTATGAATTGCAACAGATATCAACAAGTAATTGAAGCTACTGCAATACAAGGTGTAAAAGACTGTTATCTGAATTTCAGTGATTGATCATACATGCACAATAATTCCTCGCCTCTTTGCAGCTCAAATTTTTTGGCTTTGCATCTTCATGGGTTTTTTCCCATGAAGATGACATAGACTTCTGTGTTTGTTTATTGAAGACAGTTATGGTTTATTTTTAAATTGTATGAAAAAACCCAAACAAACATTAAGCAGAATGGATCAAGGGAAAAATGAACCCACCCTCCCCAACATGAAGAGAGAGAGAGAGAGAGAGAGGGAGGAGGGGAAAATAGGAAGAAGGGGAAAAATAAAAGGGAGGGAACAAAACAGAACAACCAGAGATAAGGGGAACATTTTGTGACTGCCCCTTTCTACTGGAGCTGTGGAAGGATGGATGTGATATGAAGGAGATAGATGGGGGCCGAAATACTGTTGGAAGCTGCCGCCTGGCTGCCGATCTTCTTGCAAGGAACTGCTGGGGATGGGGAATTCTGTCTTTCAGCTCCAACTATCCATGGAGAAAGAGCCAGAGAGCAAAGCGCACTGCATGGTGGGTTTAAAAAGCCTCACTACCCCACCTCTGCTTTCGCTTTCTGCCTTTCACCAGTCAAAAATGGTGTAGAGAGTTGTTGTGGCTGGACACATGAAAGAGTTTGTGGTGACTTCTGGCAAGAGGTGGAAGAGGCCACCAGCAAGATGTCTGCTCCTGAGTACGGCCACATGGCCCACTACCTGGTCCCCAGCCACACTGCCAGTGGGAGTGCAGACCCAAGTGCTGCCAGCATTGGAGCCACCGCGCACACAAAATAGAGTCACCTCTGTGCCGCTCCCATCCCATGCTCCTCCAGAGGGACCCCACCAGTGCCTCACAATCTGACCTTGCCAAACCGGCAGAAAACAAGGTATCCCTAAACCCAAAAATTTATTCCAAACCCATGACAACGTCCCTTGCTCATGACTGTTGGAGAGGTTACATGGCAGGGAAGGTTTATAACATGGTGTCAATGACTTATTAAAGCTGCTTGCCCCAGGGCCATGCCAGGACCCTATCAGCTGGCAGCACTGCTGCTGTGGTTGCCCTCAGGTGCATGGGTTCCCCTCTACTGACACTCTTGGCACCATGGGGGCCTGGGATCCCCTCCACTGCTGCTGCTGGTGCCACAGGCACCAGGGTCCCTCTCTGGTGCTGCTGGCAGCACCACAGAGGCCCAAGATCCCCTCCACTACTGCACACAGCACTGTCCCATCACACAGTGCAGGGAGATGCCAGGAATGCTCCTCAGTGCTCTGGGGCAGAGGGGGGTGGTGCAATGGGCATGGGTTATTTGAATATGTATGGTCTACTGCTCTATGTGGATTTTGGCTTTTGCAGCACTCCCCTTGTTCCGAATCCCCATGAAAATTGAGGGATTGCTACATCATTGTTTAAATTGTCCATGGCTAGCATTTGAATGTTGAGGAAGTTCTTAGTCAGCTGCTCTGTAAGGTTAAGCTGCTGCTAGCAGTCTGAAAGATATTGTGTGCATATACACTTAAAAAATACCTAGCGACCTGGTAACAGATACGTGTGCGTAAAGAAAAAAAATTCCAGACTCAGGTTTCCTCATCTGAAGAGAATACAAGTGTGCATTTTGTACATTTCTGCAATGAAGCAAAATCATTGAAGTACAGTGAATCCCCACTGCATCGCGACCTCTCCATTATGACCCTGTGCATTTGCAATGTGAATTTATCGCAGTTTTGATTCCACCATTTGCGAAACTTTATGGCTCGCACACGCGCACTGCCACTGTTCCACTGAGGGGCAGGGCCGGAGCTCCCTGTGGGGCAGTGTTGGCCCGGTCCAACGGGGGGGGCCAGGAGTCACGCTGTCCCCTGTTACCCTAAACGCAGCTGGGGAACTGACCCCCCTGCGGGCGCGTGTTACTGTTTCCAGGCAGGGAAGGGAAGTGTCCCAGGAAAGTGGGGCTGGGCTGGCCGCAGCGGGCAGCAGGACATGCTGACTCCGTGGGCGCAGCTGAACCCCCCCGCCCTGCGTGGCGCTGCCGGCGGGGTGCAGGACTGCAGCTGAACCCTGCGCTGCCAGTGGGGCATGGCCCCACAGCTGAACCATCTGGCGCGGCCCCGCACCGTGACGACCGGGCATGGGCTGGGGCGAGGGAGTCCCGGTGCGGGCTGCCAACACGGGGCAGGGCCGTACCACGGGGCTGGAGTGCCTGGACGTGAGTGCCGGGGGAGGGGGAAGCGGTGTGGGGATTTGCGCTGTTGCGGTGGCCTGGAGAGGCCCACAGATTCTCGGGGTGGCGGGGGTCTCCTGAGTCAGAGGGGGCTCAGAAATGGTTCCCTTTGCTACCCCATGCTCAGAGAGTCCAAGGGGAGAAGCAAAAAAGTGCCCAGAGCCCTCCAGAGTTCCGGGGGGTGGGGCAATGGGCATGGTCTACATGCATATTAACAACCTGCATTTCTTTGCGAGTTTAGGGTTTTGCGAGGGTCGTTGCCTGTCCCTTTCCTTGCGAAGGACGGAGTATAACTGTATATAGAATTTCTGCTGTGGAATGAAAATACCTGCTGTTAAAAATGGGCAAAAGAATAATAGAAGATAATACTTTAGCATGGCATATGTTTCTTTTCAGCTGTCATGAGTTTTGGATTACACATTATCTTGCAGGGAAAATCAGAGACATATGTTACAGATATCATTAGAAGGCTTTGTACTTTAAAAAAAATTAGTTTTTAAAAATGTATTCCAAGATCTGGACGTCAAATCAGTGTGTCCCTAGTACTTAGTGTATTAGCTAATTTCTTTAGAGGCACAAGTTTTCTATACAAAAGCAGTTGGTTTTATGTTCAGTAACAGCTATTCAAAAAGGGAGTACTATCCTCAGGATAACATGCTGGACTGAAATCCAGTATGCCCACAGAATTATTTTTTTGTGATCAGTGTTTAAAGGTAATAGGCAAAGGAAGCAAGGTCTGATCAACAACATGGTATTTAATTTTTACATATATAGATTAATGCAAAATATGATAGATGATTAATGAAAGTTGTACAAAAAAATTGATGTTATCCTCAAGAGATCTATGTTCTGACTAATGGAAAACATAATAAGGAAGACCTACAAAGGTTGGAAAGGATGAGCTCATGACAATTTAATGATAATAAAATTATCATTTAATCTCATTGGTTACTTGCATATTTTAGCTGTTCATAGTTTGTGTTCTTTGTCATTTGTGACTTTCATGAGTTATTGTGACTATTACTGCAGGGGAAAAACATCTTAAGGAACAATTTGAAAATTAGGAGGAAGAGGGCTTCCTTTACAGGTAGCAGGTAGGGCTTACAGTGGAGGGGGACCTCAATCTATTCCATTTCTAGCAGTTTGACATCAGCACCAGCAAGATATGCTTAGAGTCTGGAGAAGGGTCAGAAGCCAACAGGTTTAGACAAGGAAGAAATTCCTCATTATGAGGGTACTGAGGCATTGCCTAGAGGAGCTGAGGATGTCTCATCCCTGAAAGTGTTCAAGGGCAGGTTGGATTGAACTTTGCGTTATCTGGTCTAATGGAAGGTGTCTGTCCCCATGATGGTGATGTTGGAACTAGATGAACTTTAAGGTTCTTTCCAACTCAAACCATTCTATGATTCTATGATATTCTCTACAACAGAAAATATTAAAAAAAAAAACAAGATAGGGAAATGCACAGAAAGCAGTACCACTGGTATCTGCAGAAGGTTCAGAATGCAAGGGATACAGATGTTTCGTCAAGGAGAAGGATTGAGCAGTGTCTACAAGGCAGTTAGTTAAAATTCTCAGTTAATATACCGGGGAAGAATAAGCTCACTCTGCAGCTCAGAGAGCAGCTTATTTATAGAAATCTATTGACAGGATGAGATATTAATTTTAGTAGTATGTTTTGAATGATCTTCAGGAGAATTACACCTACATAAGAATTCAAAGCACAGTACAATGATCAAAGAATTTGTCATCTGAAAGAAAAGTTAGAGTTTTTAAATTTTCAAGACTTGGAAACATTTTTTGTTTATTGTTCATAATGTTTTGATATTTCTGTGCATCACAAGGAAAGCAATTATTCAGTAAAATTAAGATGATTTGCATAAAAATATTTCAATGTTTCATGTCTAAGGAAATATTTCACTAGTTTTCTCTATTTCTTATATTAGAGTGTTGACTGGGAAAGCCCAACAACATTTATCAATGAAAGAATATAAGGAATTCCAGTTTAAGAGTTAAATTGGATAGTTTTTTTTGCTCTTTTGGAATTGGTCTGCTAGCAATGCAGCTATTGGACTATCTTTGTTATGTTCTTTCAACGACTATTGAGAAATAAGCACCACACCTATGGCATGGAGTTTACAAACTGCTAATAAGCAGTTCCATCTGAAGCATGTACAGCAACCTTGATCACAGGAGAGATCTTAAAACAGTTAAGTCAATATGCTAAGTCACTCACCAATCTTTCCCTTTTGGGGACTAGAAAATGCATAAACTGTGTGCATTCTCAGGAAAATCCCTGCTAGTGAAATAAAAATCTCTGATCCTGATGAAAAAAATATGTGCTCCCAAACACTTGTAACTTAAAAAAGGGCTCATTATGACAATGAGGACCATGGGAGTCGGG
>WEKX01026922.1:193517-211430 GCA_013390025.1 Pitta sordida | reverse complement strand
CAAGAATGCTGACCAGAGCTCAGGGACACCCCTTCCCCACTGTGGAGGTGGGGCGAGCGTGCGCGGGCCGGCATGGGGCCCCTGGTGCCGGCGCAAGCACCGGGGCCGGGCCGGGCCAGGCCAGGGGGGGAGCAGCGGCATGGAGTTTGCGCTGGGAGCACACATGGTCGCAGCAGCCACTCAGAAATGGTTCCCTTTGCTCGCTTGTGCTGAGAGAGACAAGGGGAAGGAACAGAAAATTGTCTGCAGTGCTCCGGCGTGCCAGGGGGTGGAGCAATGGGTGTGGCCTGCATGCATGTTAATGACCTGCACTTCTTTGCGAGTTTAGACTTTCGCGAGGGCCTTTTCCTGTCCCATTCATCGTGAATGACAGGGTATAACTGTAGTTCTAATTCTCAGTTTGAACAGAAATATAGCCAACTATATGGACAAAGACACTAATATGAGAACGTATTTTTAAGTACAGCTTGTTGGAATGATCAAATTATTTAGGACCAGTTCACCAATGTGCCTCATGTGTACCCCAGATTAGGGACGTTCAGATAATTAAATTGTTTGGGAAACATGGAAACATTCTCTAAGAGGGGGAAGTTTATAATAGGAGTGTGTTTTAGAGCACTCAAAGAATGTTATGCTGCCATGATACTGCATTTTCAGAGTTTAGAGAGTTTGAATATGCACATTCCATCAGTCACAGGGGAAATATAAGAAGTATTAACATTAGCTGGTGATAAGAAAACACAGTATTTGTCTTCTATTATAAAATTTATCTGAAGAGGTAACACAGATGAAAATGAGTTTCTATAGATAAGAATTCAAAATAAAGAACTATAACACTCTAAAGGTGTCATCAACCAGAAATTGTTACTATTAAAAGATGCTGTTCCCTCTGCCTTTCTAAGGACTGATAATAACTGCTGACCATAGTAGAAAATCCTCTTTTTGTCTTTTAACCTCAGCTCTGTTAATCAAGTATGGCAGGACCAAGACTTCCTTATCATTATGAGTCCAATGCAAACCCTGTACTTTCACACTCAAAGCCTAAGGAGCCCCCATATAGTTGCAAATCTAAATTGCTGTATTTCAATTCTAGTACACAGCTGAGAACAAGATGTGTTTATTTGCCATGGATTGACAAAGTCATGAGAAAATGTTCTTTTTCACATTATTGCTACAGAACTCATCAGTTAGGCTTAAGTATATGTATATGTATATGTCATCATGGCTAAGCTTTGCGAATGAAGATATAGGAAGGGTTCTACCCATGCTTGCTACAAATACGCTGATGACTAAAAAGGCTGATGTGGGATAGACGAGTCTGGATACAAAAGGCACAGCAGAAAGTCTCCTTAGGCAGTATTAACGAGGTATGGTTCTTTCTGTGCTGTCTTTTCTCCTCAAGACTAATCCTATGTGAGCTTTCAAAGGAGGCAGCAGCATTATAGATGATGCGGCTCCATGTCTCCTGATTTGAGGCCAGAGCAGACCATTGATGGTAGTCAATATGGCCAAGTCTGAGGTGTTGTTTCAGGGAGTACTTGTATCTCCTCTTTGGGGCTCCTCTGTTGCGGTAGCTGGTGGTGAGTTCACCATAAAGAACAACCTTAGGGAGACAATGATCCTCCATCCAGAAAACATGCCCTGCCCAGCGCAGTTCCGTTCCTAATGGCATGACCTCCATACTGGTACCCCTGCTGGTTCAAGGACGGCAACATTAGTCATGTGGATGTTTAGGATTGTACAGAGGCAGTGCTGATGGAAACATTCGAGGAGTCACAGGTGCTGGTGGTAGATGACCCATGATTCAGACCCATATAAAAGAGTAGACAGCACAATGGCTTTACAAACACTAATATTTGTACTTTTCTTCAGATGTTTGTTACACCAGACTATTTTATGAAGTTTCCTGAGAGCTCTGTATGCCTTTGTTAACCTGTTGTCTATCTCTTTGTCAATCTTACCATTGTAGGAAATGATGCTTTGTATATGTAAATATATTCCATTACAACTAGTTTGAAATTGCTCTTTGACAAGACAAGGTTATTTTCAAGTTGCAATTGCAATCCTGTAAGTAAAATTCAAGCACAACTTAAATGAATTCTTTTGGGATAGGTAAATCTGGTGTGTCCAGGTGTCGGTGGGTTCTCAAGTACCCAAACCAGACTTGCCAATTTCAAACAGAAAGTGGAATGAAATGGAACGTGCCATGTCTAAGGACACAGCAGAACCACGTTTTCAATGCCTACCTGCACTGTTAGCACTTACAATGGAGTTCCTGCTATGTTCTGTAGATTTTTAACTGAGTGCTGATAGAATTTAAGATCTATGTCTATCTATTACCTACAGCTCCTGTGTGTTCAACTAAAGCCCTGGTAGCTTGGTGACATTTTGTAACCAGTGTTGCCATTAAATCAAGTAGCACCTTATTTTTGAAGTAAGTATATCCATTTTAATAGAGGTATTTAATGGCATAGCACCCTCCTCTAAAAATGACAGTGACAGAGTAAGGTCTTCTTTCTGCTCTATGTCACTTAGGAAAAAAATTAACAAGAATAGGCCATAAAAGCAGAATTCATGTGCAGCTTTATCTAGTTTGTCACCAAGGAAGGTGGCAGAAATGAGCCGTCATACATTTGTAAAGAATACTTTAGAACAAGAATAAAATAGTAGTTACTGGGTAAAAACAGGTAAGTGTTTTAGCCTTGCTAAATATTAAACCATAAATATTTATATCTAATAAAATGTTGTTTAGGAAGGCAATGATATGTTGCTTTTAAAAGAAGAAAATAAAGTGAACTTTTGGGTTTTTAGCCAATTGTTATTCTATGCAATGCAAGCAAAAAATAGATCATTTAGGGAATAAAAGAAATGCTTCAGTCTTAGGAAACAAAAGCCCAAACCACACAAAGGTTTTGGCTGAGTCTGAAATCTGCTCTACAAATACAGCTCATTGATGGATATGCTATTACTATCTCATAAAGTTGGCTTAAAGGTGATTCTGTAGTTGAGGCTTTCATTCCTTGTTTTTCTCCTTCCTATGTGGATTCTCTAGTGTCTAATATCACTTATATCACTGTCTTTCCTTCATCTGTAGTTGCTCTTCCTTCAGACGCTGATTTCCCTAAGATAGGTCAGACCTTTACAACCTTGAGACCATTATCCCATTTGTAAAATTTGGCGAAAATGAGCCAAAAAATTGTAAAACAATTGAGGTGAGGTGGAGGAGAGGGAGCCAGATAGAAAAATACAGAATTTCACAGACATACTGGCACATTTCTCCTTTTCTTAAGAGTCTAAGTGAGTTATGTGCTTGAGAGAAAGATTTAGAGCACTCATGCTGAACAGCGATTAGCTCCCTAATTTACTTGGCAATTCTAGAAACCAGAATTTCTTATACAGCAAACAGACAGAAGTAGGATGCTACCAAACAGAAATTCAGGGTATTTGCATCAATTATCCAGAATAAGGAGTGAAAATACTACCCTTCCCTACTCATCCTACCTCATCTGTGACATTTGCTGTCACAAAGGACTTCAAACCTCATTCCCTGTATATCTTGCAAGTTCTCGATCAAATAAAACGTGGATCTTAAACTGCCACCTGTTTAGTACACAATCATAATTAGTTTCTTAATTAACGTGCAAAATGTAGAATGTTTCAAGGAGAATTGCTTTCGAAGAGCAATATCTGAGGAAGTAGGTAACACAAGGTTACTACTACAGAGGAGATCCATTTTAAATTATGTAGAGGTGGACGTGAGCATTTATGTCTATGTTAATCTAGAAATATTAAGCTAACATTTCCTTATTTCCCACTGTATTTTTTACTACAAGTAAAAATAAATATGACATCCAAGACCTTTGTTGTACCAGGAATCATAACATTTTAAACTCTGCAGCTCCATAAATTTACCTTCAAAGATGAAGAAGTCTGATGAAAAGGTATCAGGCAGATATGGAAATCTTTGTCTGATGTAGATCAGAACAATTTCATTTGGCACATTTCATCAATGTAGGCTTATATAAACAAACTTTTTAAAATGAATTTTTGGTTTTCCTAACTTATTGCAATCTCAGTCTTTTCTTAGTCCATCATTTATTAGACTAAACAAGAGAAGCAGAAGCTCTTTCAAGAGATCAAAAAATAATAATTCAAAATGCCTAGAGAAAAATGATAGTTAAAAATCAGGTACTGATTATCTAAAGAAAACTCACTTTGCACGGGGACATGTACCTTGCATACAAATTGTGTATGAGCCCTTAGAGTTGTGAAAAATCTTGACAGACAATTGCTCATTAAAATCTGATAATTGTAATCAGAGTTCTTTGACTCCCTCTAATTGGTAACAACAGAACTAAAGTAATGTGTGCTTTTGGCATTCTGTCTGTCTAATGCATCTCATAAGAATTAGAAAGCAGCATCCAGAAGAAAAAATGCTTTATTAGTGATAGGATTTAAAAGACATCAATTAACTTCTTTACCTCCCCCCTCCTTTCCTGTAAAAGACAAGGCAATTTGTTTCCTTGATGTGTGAGCCATCATCAAATCTAAATTCACAGCAAGAACACTTCTGAGATAGCCCAAACTTATCATAAGGTTAATGAACCATTGCACTAGTCCGATCTAACCCATTTGTCAATGAATAAAATTGCTCATCTGCTATCTTGCAACACAATTTGGAACCAAACTGCTGAAATAAGGACTTATTTATGTTTCTCTTTAGCACAGAATGTGCTTTCAGATTGTAAAAAGTGTGTGTAATAGGTTGGTAATACAAGGGAGGTTTATTATTTTAAAGTAAAAGTTATCAATTTCTGATTTTTGGGACATAGAAGTTCTGTGAGACCAGAGGTGGACCTTCCATATTTCGAGCAATTTCTGTTGTGAGGTCTATCAAGACAACTTAATACACGAATGTGCATGGATTATGCTACCCAGCATCTTTCAGGAAAAATCAAGGCTGGAAAAATAAGCATAACAGGTGACTATGACCATAATATCATGCTAGTCTGTTATTGTTGCATGTATTTAGTTAGTTTTTATACAGCATAACCACAAATTAAGCTGGATGCAGTGTATCAAAACATGAAAGTGCTGGGTTAACATGGGGAAGTTGATGATAAACCACCATTGCTTTAGTCACAAGGTCTTGAGTTCTGCTCACCACAAGAGTGGAGTAATGAAAGTAAAGTGGCTGATGTTTTCTGTTATGCAGAAATAAATGATATAGCATGGCCACTGAGGATATGGGAGTGAGCAAGCAGACTGGGAAATAAGTGGTTCAGAAGCTGAGTAATGACCATTTAATCCACAGGAACTGCTGCCTCCCTCAGTCACAGGTGAATGACTCCTGGAAGTTTGGACAGAAATGAACCAAAGTATTTGTCTTAGACCTCTGGGCCACTAAAGGTGAAAAAATGAGGAAAAGAAGAGTAAGACACTTGCTGCAAGAGTACATGTTCAGATTAGCTCATCTGAAGTTGGAGAAAACTTCAGGGAGTTTTGCAAAACCTTCTTGTCTCCCAAAGTTTTGTTGCAAACAGAAGAGCATCCACAAGGCTGCCTAATTCACCCCAAGTGACCAGAGCTACAACCTGAGAGTCCCATTAGATGCTGAGTGTGTGGTTGGCAATCCTGGGTGTAAGGCAGTCAGTGTGTCTATGGAAAATCCATGTTTAAAATGATATTTGCTTATATGATATGAAAAGCCTTCAGTACCGTAGTATTCATAAAGAAAGTATCCATAAAATGTGTTGTTTATATTTTGCCTATCACTGAAACAACAAGTGTTGCGAAGAAGAAACAGAAGCTCTTTAATGGATTATAAAAAGTCTCATACTGTTCCAACAAAAACTGTTACATGCAGGACAGCGTTTACACTCACTGTCTACATACAACTTTTTATTTCCATGGCTTTATTTCCTTAAAAAGCTCAGTCATGGCTGCAACATGTAGCAGCATGTGGGACATAGAAATTTTCCCTCAAAAAATTATCCATCCATTAGACTTACAGTACCCCTCATACACACATTTCTTTCTTAAAGTTTTTATTAAAAATAACACTTTGCAGTTCTCAGAATTATCAGTGTTGTTTTCCAGTTAAAGACCAGTTGGGTATTTATGTTCCTAAGACCTAGAGCAACCTGCAAGTACCACCTTTTGACAAGCAAGTAGATAAAAATTGAGTATTAGCAACATGTTTCTTTGTTTTTCTTCCTCAACAATTTTCCAGTCCTTCACAAATAGCATCCAAAGACCATTTTGATTTATTTGTTTCCTGTAGGCTCAAAATCTGAGTCAGTTAGAAAAATAGGATATGTCACCCAAAATCTCTTAAAATATTTCGCTGACAAGGGAGGAAAAAAATTTTGCCAGAGGAGAAAAAAAAAGACAACATTCAATATATAAACACAATGAAAATATAATGAAATAAAGGTCTACACAGAGAAACTAAAAAACTAATAAAATTATAAAGGGCTGATGTAATCGACAAATCTGACTTTTTAACACAAATACCTACTTGCAGCTTTGATTGAAATGTAGCATAACTTGTGGATAAATATATTTAATAGTGCTAATAATGGAGAATCTCTAGCAATTGATGTTATTTTGTTAATTATCTTTACTATCAAATAATATTTCTCATTTTTATCTTGACACTTCAACATGTATCAGTGTACTGTGTTTTAATTTATGAAGAATGTCTAAACAAAGCATTAGCTGTACTTACTTGTCCTTATATATTGGGATCAGGTCATCCTTTAAAAATCTTATTTATGACATAAAGACAGTGATCAACTGCAGTCTTTCACATTCAAGCTTGGAGAGAGAAAAAATAGGGTGAGTAAGGAAGTATTTTCTACTCTCAGGACCAAGCTATGCTTAAAATAGTCAAAGATAGGATCCTTCAAAGTGGTCTTCAGGAGTTACCTTTTCAATTCAACTGTGGATGAGGAGCTCACTTTCAAACCTCTTTGAAAATCCCAAAGTTAATTATCAGTGGTTTTACAACTCTTTGAATTTTCGAGATGTTCTGAAAAAAACCCCAAACCGGTAAGTGCGATGATAGCTTGCATTAAACACAGCTTGTAAATTATATAAATCACACTTTAAATCCCTGAATAAATTGATTGTGTTCTGGGAGTTTTCTCTCTAGGACATTTATAAACAGATTCAGTTACAACTCTACACTTCATAACATCACCTTACTAAGCAGATCATTGAAACCACAACGGAAGAGACTCTGAACTGACCCTGAGGTAAACATCTGAGAGTTTCACCTTATGTTCAGCTTCATGTTTAAAACACACAACTTATATGATGCATTTAAGTGCTTTGGGTAAATCTGAATTATTGTATTTAAAGGTAATTTAGGTAATAGTAGTGCATGACCTCGAGATGTTCTGATGGAGGAGGAAATGACTGTCCCACATTGCTCCTGTCCCTAGAGTCCCTAACAGAGGTAGCAGATGTCTGGTGTCTCTCAAGGCATACAAGCTTCCCAAATGAAGAAGCCTAACAATATATATAAAGCTAAAGCTCACATGACTGGAACAGAAGAGAAAACAGTTTACAGAAATAGATTATTTCAAGGTATTTCTGACCTATAGTTTAGTTTGGTTTTTTTTAAATTACTTTACAATCCCACAGAAGTCAGGAATTTTCCAGCCCTTCTCTGACATCCTGGTTGCTACAAGCACCATTCATTTGGTAGTGTTTGGAAGGTGTTGTATGTTCCTGAAATGCCTAAATAGAAGTGGCTTTTAGGCTTTGTCAGTGCTGTAATAGGTGTGCTGAAGTTCTGAAAGGATGCTGACCTTAGCCATTTGTGTGGCATGCCATAAAAATGACCAGATGAACCAGAGCACAGATAATAAAAAATATCTTTATAATTAGTGTTACAAAATGATTAAAATTTTTAAATGCTCTCATTATAGTATTCTGTGATTCTGTGATTTTGTGATTATGCTAGATAAATACTAACAAGTCTAGAAAAGCCTGTATGTCCCCAAAGCCTAGGATTCAAGCAGATCATGTAGCCAAAGTGACAAGAATAGAGCCACAGGAAGATGGTTACAANATGTTAGGAAGAGTTTTTCACAGAGAGAGTGATCTCTCAGTGGAATGGTCTGCCCAGGGAGGTGGTGGAGTCACCATCCCTAGAGGTGTTTAAGAGAAGACTGGATGAGGAGCTCAGTGACATGGTCTAGATGTTGAGAGGTTTGGAGGTATGGAGTGTGGTGCACATGGTTCCACGCCTGTACACCTCATCCCTGGGTGAGCGTTTTCTTGGGAGTTGGACTAGATGATCCTGTGGGTCCTTTCCAACTTAGAATAACCTGTGAACCTGAGGTAACTGGCAGAAACAAACCCCCTTCACACTCTATCCTAGACCTCAATCAGTACTATTCCTCTGGAACAATCTTTACTTTGAATCAAAATGCAAAATAAAGTTCACGCTGAAAAAGAAAACGTGAGAAAGAGCAAAGAATCTTTCACTTCAAAAGTGTTTACTTTGATAACAATCTTCCTCATTTTAAACTCTTTTTCTGCTTTCCTCATAAGTCAGACCAGACAGAAAAACCAGGCTATTAGGGACATAAATCAAGAACAGAACTTTGATCATCACTTAATTTAAAATATGACATTTAATAAATAATATCTATTTCTTATGCAAAAACCAACATTTAGTTAATATCTTTTGTCACCATTCAAGTATTTTATTTCTGAAACCTATAAAGCTCTTATGATGAATCCCAACCTGAGGGCTTCTAGCACTGTAATCACTCTTTAATTTACATAGGCTCCCCTCAATATTCTCATGGTACAATTTCCATACTGCCTGCAATTTTATTCTAGAAACTACACTGCAAATTTGTATGTCTGGGAGCTACAAGGCTTATGGGCCATGGGTCATTCGTGCAGATGTATGTACATCGTGAAAGTGGTGAAAGAGCCATCTGGGCTTCTGTGACATAATTTAGAGCAGTACAGGCTTCTGGTTATAAAAACTCAATATTACAAAGGTTACTTAGCATAAGTAGCTTCACTTCAGTACAGAGTACTAAATGTGGGGAAGACTAATAGTTAAGTAGGACCTTCCTTCACAGAGATATTACTGCTAAAAATGTTTTAACATGCCATGGTGAAGTATTTCCTAGAAAGGTATTGGGTTTTTTGACTGCATAATTATAGTTCTCTGTGGCTCAACTTGTGCATGTTCAAATTTCCCTTGTATTGCACATATGTGGTATGAGGCAGTCCCTGCCCTGTCTTTCCTGCAGAAACTTCAATTTAAATACAAGAAACTGAGGCCACAGTGTGTCTATATGTCCAAGAAGGCCAATGGTATCCTGAGGTGCATTAGGAAGAACATTGCCAGCAGGTAAAGGAAGGTGATTCTACCTCTCCACTGAGCTCTGGAGAGGTCACGTCTGGAGTGCTGTGTACAGTTTTGGGCTCCTCAGCAGAAGAGAGACAGGCAGCTCCTGGAGTGGGTATAGTAGAGGTCTATGAAGATGATTAAGGGGCTGGAACATCTCTCTTGTGAGCAAAGGCTGAAGAAGCTGGGCCTGTTCAGCCTTGAGAAGAGGCAACTGAGAGGGGACACCAAAAATGTATTCAAGTATCTGAAGAGTGGCTGCCAAGAGGATGGATCCAGGCTGTGCTCAGGGGTGCCCAGCAATAAGACAAGCGCCAATGGGAAGAAACTGATGCCCAGGAAGTTCTACCTGAACATGAGGAAGGACTTCTTTCCAGTGACCGAGCCCTGGAACAGATTGCCCAGAGAGGGTGTGGAGTCTCCCACACTGGAGATATTCCAGAACTGTCTGGACACAATCATGTGCCATGTGCCCTGGAATGACCCTGTTTGAGCAGGCGGGTTGGGTCCGTGGCCCACTGTGGTCCTTTCAAACCTAATCCATTCAATAACATTGAATCCTGCACACAACTTAGCACAAGTGTACTACATGAATTTACTTTTTCTCCTTGAATTTTAGTTACTTTATTACTGACAGTTATTAAAATGATCAGAGTTCTTTCAAGGATTACAACTGTCTAATCCCTTTATTGTCCTAAAATTGGGTGACACTGTAATGAGAGATAGAGTTTGTACTTCCTGTTAATGACATCTAGATAAAAGTTTTACTTGAAGAAAAATTCTCAATGTCCTGGTCATGAAGGGATTGAAGTAATTCTTTAGGGAATTGTACCTAAATCACCAATTCATGTCCTTATCTTTTTCATTTAGGTTTGTTAGTGTAGCTTTCACTGGATGTCTATCTGCCTGTACACATAGTGTTCCTTGAGAACTCTGTATCACTATAAAGACACATCTAGATAAGTGTAAATTGAATAGATCAGCATAATTTGTTGAAGACTTTTCATCCATCTTCTATTAGACAACAAAACTAATGCATTTTGGTTAGAGTAAGTCTCTCTTGTTTGTATGTAATAAGCTACAACTCCTTTCTCAACCCTTAGTTAATCTCACCTTTGGTGGGGATCTGTTGTAGTTTTTGTACAAAAATACCTACACAATGGCAAATTGCTTATAGTCTCTAACTCCATTCCACTAAGCAATAAACACAACAGGGGAGAAATCCTGCCTCCATAGAAGTCAAACAGGAGGATGTGGGAATTTCAGCACCCCGTGGTCCAGAGTAATTTTGCTGACTTCATTGTAGCAATATTTCACATAGTAATGTTTGCAAATGAAGGTAAGTTTTTTGAGTGATGCTGGTAAACGAGATGACAAAAATGTTTTAAATCACCTTGCTAAAAATTCTTGGTATTGAAAAATAAGTGCTTACTTTAAAAATACATTATCAGACCCTTGTTAGCAGGGAAGATAAGGAAAATTACACAGAGAAACGAAAATATTCACCGTAATAACTAGAAATGATAATACATTTCTGAGTATAGGTACCTTTGACTAGACTGGTGGTTTAATGGTGTACAACACAATGGTATTAATTATCTTTTTTCCCCAAACAGCATTTATAATCCATTGTAGTGGTCTGACCCTGGCTGGATGCCAAGGACCCACTAAAGCTACTCTCTCACTCTCCACTGCAAATGGGCAGAGGAGGGAAAATATATCAAAGGGTTTCACGAGTTGAAAATAAGGACCATGAGAGATCCCTTACTGATCACTGTCATGGGCGAAACAGACTCCAAGTGAGACATTAATTGAATTTGTTACTAACAGGAGCAAAGCTTAAGAACGAGAAGTAAAAGAAATCTTAAAGACACTTTTCCCCTCATCCCTCCTCCTTCCAAATTCTACCTCCTCCCCTCCAGTGGTGCAGCGGGGCAGGAGTGGGGGTTATGATCAGAGAATCACAACATATTCTGAGATGGAAGGGACTCACAAGGATCATTGAGTCCAACTCTTAAATGGCACCACTGCCTCCTCAGCTGGGAATTGAACCCGGGTCTCCCGCGTGAGGCAGGGACACTCAGCACTATACTGAAGTGGATTTTTGGTCAGTTATTGTTTCTGCTGCTGCTCAGAGAGAAGATTCCCTCCCCTGCTCCCCTCCCACAAGACACAGTCCTTCACAAACTGCTCCAGTGTGAGTCCATCCCAGGGGTAACAGTTCTTCACACACTGCTGTCACATGGGTCACTTTTCTGCAGGGTCCTTCAGGCACAGGCTGTTCCAGCATGGGTCCCCCACAGGCCACAAATCCTACCAAGAAAAGCCCTGCTCCAGCATGGGCTCCTCTCCCCACAGGTCAGCAGGTCCTTGCCAGGACCCTGCTCCAACATGGTCTTCCCATGGCGTCACAGCCTCCTTCCAGCATCCACCTGCCCCACCATGGGCTCCACCATGGGCTGCAAGTGAATCTTTGCACCCCTGTGGTCCTCCATGGGCTGCGGAGGCACAGGTGCCTCACCATGGTCTTCACCATGGGCTGCAGGGGAAACTCAGCTCTGGTGCCTGGAGCACCTCCTGCCCTCCACTCCTTCTCGACTGACCTTGATGTCTGCATTGTTCACGCATTCTCACTCTGCTCTTCTCTGGCACCCATCTTCATCTGCCCCTTAACTTTTTTTCTTCCTTCTTAAATGTTATCCCAGAGGTGTTACTGTCACTCCTGATTGGCCTGGGATTGGCCAGTAGCAGGTCCAGCCTGGAGCCAACTGGCATTGGCTCTGCTGGCCATGGGGGAAGCTTCCAGCAGCTTCTCAAAGAAGTCCCGCCTACAACTCCCCTGCCGCTACCAAAACCTGGCTACAGAAACCCCAAAACATCCATGTATAGAATAAAACCCCAATACTTGAATCCTAACTGAGGAACTCTGTGCATTTCTGGGTCAGCTGGTCACTGTTGTGTGTCTCCTATGGATTGTTTGTCTTGGTTAAGTGGAGCTTGTGAAAGAAACAGAACAGAAATGTTAATAAATATCTTATTTCCCCACTTTCATTTTGTAAGTATTTTGTGGTCAGATCATTCTGTTTTCGAAGTCTTTGATATGTTCAATGTCTTGGACATTTCTTGATAATAGAATTCAGCACATAAGGCCTCCTCTCTTTTTCCCGTTGAAGGGAATATACATTTTGGGGAGGGGGGAGCATTCTATTTGGAAAGTGTTTTTCCAAGAGGCTGAGATTTCTTGATGAACTACAAGGCAAAATTACATTTTCCTTTCTAAATGTTGCACTGTCCAAGACTACTTTGCTTGTTTTATTTATCTTCTCTTTATCAGCACCAAGTGGCTTTTACATACATGGCTGATTGTAACAACTGTGAGCTATTATTTCTTTAAATTGAAGAGAGCATAAATGCAACTATATTTGTAATCTCAACTATAGTGCTGTGCTGTTGTAATATTGCAACCTTGGTTCTTGTTTTGTTGGAGTAGCAAAAAATGCCTGAGTAGAGCCTGTGTGGTTTTCTGTTCCAGTTACAGGACTACAAATGTTAATTTATTACCTTGGAAGTCAGGTCTCAACCATTTCCAGATTTCTCTTGGAAGAACTAGCAAGGCAATTTTGGGCAGTGGTGGAGCAAAACAGTGGTGATGAGAGCAATAAAATAATGTTATTTGTGATCTACCTTATTAATTAAATTAAGTAGATAGAAAAGGCTCGGGGACCGAGACATGTTTCTATCTCATCATGTGTTTTCTTCACACTTAAGAGGCATTGCTAGTAGTCAAGTAGCCACCAGAAAATCAGGCCAGGAGATAGGAATGATTATAGTCCAATCATTATGAATTTGACTCATTTAAGAATAGCTATAAAATCATGATTACAATCAACCCCTGGAATCATCTAATCTCTCTTACACTTCTGATGCTCTCTGAAAAAGAAAATATAATATGAAATAAAGGAGAAAGTTGTGAAACTTATAATGGATAGCAGGCTAAAGGAATAAATTTATTTTACAACAGTATGAGAACTACAGCATGGTGCAATAATGATGCAAGTACTGTGTAATATCTCAGATGCAAGGAACATCATTGTGAGTTATGATTGCACTTTACTTTGAAATGAGAATAACACTGTCCGGTCGTGGTTAATTTAGATTCAAGCCAGTCATCCGCGGAGGACAACTTCTACTATAAGCAATTATTAATTCTCTCAGCCATCTGATCTTACTCTACAAGATTTATCTTAATAGGAAACAGCTTTGTTTAAGGCAACATTGTGTGCTTTAAGTAAAATGAAGGTATTACCAAACCATGCTCCTTTTTAAAATTGCAAATCACATTTCATTCAAGGCAAAATTTTCATGGAATCATACAATAGTTTGGGCTAGAAGGGGCCTTAAAGGTTATCTTGTTCCTAGACCCCCCCCTGCCATAGACAGGGGCACCTTTCACTAGACCGGGTTGTTCAAAGCCCCATCCCACATGTACTTGAACACTTCCAAGGATAGGGCACTTACAGCCTCACCGGGCAACCTGTTAAAATATCTCACCACCTTCACAGGAAATTCCTTCCTAATATGAAATCTAAGCCTTCCATATGTCAGTTTAACCCTCCACCTGCTATCACTACACCCCTTTAGGTACTGGAAGGCTGCAGTTAGGTCATGCAAACCCTTGTCTTCTCTAGGCTCTACAGCCCCAGCTCTCTCAGCCTATTTCCATAGCCGAGGTACTCCAGCCCTCAGCATCTTTGGGGCTTCCTCTGGGGCTACTCCAAGAAATTCACAGAATCACAGAATCAGTAAGGTTGGAAAAGACCAACCAACCAAGTCCAACCTATCACCTATTACCTAACCTAGCCAAACCTGTTACCTAACCTGTTGCCATCCTGCTACCAACACACCATCCTACCTATAACACACTATCCTACTCTCCATTTTGTTGACAAAGATATTAAACATTGCACAATGTTGATCCTTGAGAAACACTACTTATCATTGGTCTCTACTTGGACACCGAGTTATTGACTACAACTCTTTGGGTGTCACCATCCAGCCAATTCCTCATTCACTGAGTGATCCATCCATCAAATCCACATCTTGACAGTTTAGAGAAAAGGATGTTTTGTGAAACAATGTCAAATGCTTTGCACAAGTCCAGGTAGATGATGTAAAATGCTTTTCCCTTGTCCACCAGCTCTGTAACCCCATCACAGAAGACCACAGGTTTGTCAGGCATGATTGTCCCTTAGTGAAAGCATTCTTGTTTGTCACCAAACACCTCCTTAAGTTCTGTGTGACTTAACACTGTTTCCAGGTCTACTGGCTTCATGATCTTCCAGGGCATCAACATTAGGGTAACTTGCCTGTAGCTGCCTGAGTTTTCTTTTTTGTCCCCTTCTTAAGAATGGGACTTATGTTTTTAGCCAGTGGGAAACTCACTGAATTATCACGACTTCTCAAATATGGTGGACAGTGACTGAACAACTTCATCCACCGGTTCCATTGCAGCCCAAGGCCAGGTTTCTTTCTTATACAGGCTTTAGACTGATCCCTTTTTGCTTGGACAACTTTAAGTTTTTACAGGAAGCCAAAGTATTTTGAAATGTCAGTGGTTAATTACTGAACACCTAAAATGTATTTGGTATAGATAAAATATAATTTGTAGTGGCTTTTAGGTTTTATAAAGTTCTCCTGACTATTTCTTACAAAACTAACATTAGTGAAATTTCATGCTGAGATGTAAAAAGCATAGCCACTGATTAAGAGTATACTGCAAACAATACTTTTGCCTCATTGGTATTTTACTGCTCAACCGTGTTTATAGGGATTTTTCTGCTTTTCTTCTGAAGTAGTTTGCAAAAGGCCTTACTGTATTGCTTGTTGAGTTAATGGGCTTCCTTAATCATCATGGTTTGGAGAACAACAAAGGAAACTGCATGTGTCCCAATTTATACTGCAAATGGAACAAATGTCTTCTGTAAGTATAAAAGGATCATTTCTTTTAAAGAATAAAGCCCTTTGAAACCAATTAATAGTTGACCTACATAGTAATGCACATATCTCCATGTTTTCTTTCTTTTTTTTTTCATGGAAGTGATTTTTCAGTAACAGAAAAAGAGTAAATAAGTATGTGTGATCACCCACTTCTACAACAAAGATTTTGAGGTTAAATATTCAAACATTTTTGCACCATTTCTATAAAATTAATCCTGTTTTATCTTTTTAACCTTCTACAAGAGTAACAGAAGAAAACAGGCTGCAACAAATCTTTCCCTAGCTAACAGCTTCCTTGGCATCTTTGTGCAGTGTACAATGGCCAGTGAGAACTTGAAAACACACAGACTGAACCTTTCATTCTAAAGATCCAAATCCCCAAAACATTTGTCTGGCTGGAAGCATTTTCAGTCTGTGATTTTTCACCACACAGGCAGGGGAGTTATATGGAGGCTCATGGGGAGCAGCATCGCACTTGAACAACATTTTGTTTGTTGCAACATCCTTATATCATTACCATCCTTGCTTATAACTCCTGATGTGTGTCATTACTATTCTTGCTTACAACTCCTGATGTGAAAAAAGAAACTTGAAATATGAATTATGGATTTAATAAAAACACAGTATGTATACTGGGAGAAAGGCAATGTGTTAAAGGCACAGCAACTGTGCTAGCTGGGATAGTGGCTGCAAAATCAAGGAAACCAAAGCAAGAGGGGCCTAACATTTTAATTTACATGTACTATGAAAGAACAGCAAGTGGTGAGATTTTGACCAGCAAGTGTGTTCTGTATGCCTGTTTAAAAGGCTATTCTGTCAGCCTAACCCTAAAATGTGAGCTTTTGTGTTGATCTCACCTTGTAACCAACTGAAACTCCTGAGCTGATCAAAATAGAATGTAGTCATGTTATCGGAAGCATGTCCTGCTTTTGTCAGCAATATCTATAGTCTGCCACCTGAAATGAAGGCGCTGAATGTCAGAGCCATGAAGTTCTGTGACATCTGTCCAATGTGAAAAAGAGAGGACAACACTTAAAGTGCTTTAAGCAGAGGTTATTACTTTTATGGACGATATTATCCACTTGCCAGAATTGGCGAGTAACTGGGTCCAGTGATCCAGTCTTACATCCAGGTGGGAAAAAAAGCAAAAAAAAAAAGGAAGTACTTGCATTCTCCAACAGTCTTTTGATCCAAAATTTGTCTCACTCGGCCTGTTTCACCCTGATTGGGTCTGCCTGATTGCATTTGGTAGTAAATCTCATCACCCTTTTCTCAGTATTTTTCTGTTTCTTTCAAGCACCAGTTAAATGAGTGATTGAAAAATAAACCTGTTACACAGACAAGAAATGTACAGATGAATGTAATTAAGGAGGCACCTCCATTCAGAATGAAAAGGAAATGTATGTATTGGCAATATAGGCAGACAAACTGAATTATTATTTCCAGCATTATATGTACAGATGCGAAAAATGATATGACCCTCGTACAAGATAATCCATAGGAATTTAAATGGGACTATACAAATCCATACTCTGTTCTGCTTATTTGTAGAGAGGTGACTACCCACACTATAAACTAGTGCTTTCTTCTTAGCTTTCCTCTTGTCTTGCTGATAAGATTCTGTGTTCAGTAAATGGAGCCATATTTTACAATTTGACTGCAGACTCCTCTGTGTTTCAAAGGGATGCAGCACTGCCAGCTTTGTATTTGCATTACAGAGCCTTCAAATACAATTTTTGGATCACTGCACCCTGAGCTTATTTTCACTTTGAACCATTGTCTCCTCATTTACCCTTCCTAATATTATCTGCAAATTATTCTTTTGACATTTTGTGTTCTATGAAACCATTATTCACTGTCAATGATCTCTACCTGACTCAACTGCTTTGTCAGACATTTACTGCTCTGTCTCTATATGACTGTCTTCTACACTAGACTACTATTAAAATTAAATAATAGTATTTTTCATTTATATATCAACTATGTGATGTCTACACATGACTAGATTTGTAACAGCTGCAGAGGTAAAATGCAATAATTACTATACAGACTATAGCAATGCTTTTTAACAGTTCAGGACATCTGTTTTCAATGCGCAGACTGGGTGCTGCTTTTGAGACACTCACAAAAGTTAACTATGGAAAACTAGTACATTTTCTAAGCTAGTATTCCCTAGACAGAAGTGTGTATCAACACTGGTGTTTTCTCAGAGGTCCATAAAAAGATCCAGCACCACTGGTTTAACATGAAAATTAAAAAGACTCATCAAGCAATAACTGAAAGTATTTATGTAGCCAATGGAAATAGAATAAAATTTCAATGAATACTAAACTTGATCTGTGATAGAGCAGTAAGGGATCTCTGAAGGCTGAACTGTTCTAAAAATTGCATTTACACTTCTTCCAGAAGATTGTGCCACCAGTACATAATACGCTTCATACCTATCCATAAGAAGGGTAGGAGGGAGGACCCAGGAAATTATAGACCTGTTAGCCTGACCTCGGTGCCAGGCAAAATTATGGAGCAAGTCATCT